>PVIU01002850.1:0-159968 GCA_004026605.1 Ondatra zibethicus
TTGATCTCCTGCCTTAGCTTCCCAAGTGGCATGCAGGTCTAGTTGTATGTATTTTGCTTTTTGATTCTTACAGGAAGTCTGTGACTAGATATTTGTTATGTCTGTTTTAAAGTTGGGGAAATTGAGGCCCAAGTCAGTTAAGCACCTTGCTGACAGTTGCAGGACTAGAAGGAAGCTGAGCTGGTTAATGGATTCCTCTGTTCCGGGGTCCGCCATGACCATCACACTCTGTCTTTTGATAACTCCCGCCCCCCATGATGACCTGTGGAGAATAGTCTCATCTGCACGGACAGTGTGGCTCACTCTGCAGAGCTGTCCATCAATTTTGTCAGGAAGAAAGAGAGTATTCAGTTCTCGGGGTGTTCCTTCGTGGTAGACAGCCACAGAGTGCTGTGAACTACACTATGGTGGAATCCAAACAGTATATCCCAAGAGGCTGATCATGTGACCACAGGAACTCTGAGCTGAAAATGAGACGGTCTAAGATACTGAAATTAGGCATCGGTTTTCAGATGCACTGAGGGCCCCTGTGTCATATGGCCAAGGAATGACTCCTAAGTTCAGAGAGCACAGTGGGAATCTGTGCAGTCATGGTGCTCATCCATCTGCAGACAGTCTGATCCCCCTGTTTCAGCGAGGCTAGCTCCTGCCTTAGAGGGCGATCTTTGTAAAAATGTATTTGCTGTGAAGGATTCCCCTCTGGGATAGTCCCTAAATGGTCACTTTTGTCACCTCTGGCAAAACTACCATCACCAGCAGCTTCAGGAAAGAAGTGTCTGTTCGAGCTCACAGTTTCGTGGTGGGGAAGGCACAGCGGCCGTGCCTCTGTGAGGCAGGGAAGGCACAGTGGCCATGCCTCTGTGAGGCGGGGAAGGCACAGCGGCCGCATCTCTGTGTGGCAGGGAAGGCACAGTGGCTGTGCCTCTGTGTGGTGCTTCAGCTTGTGGCGTAGCTGGGTGCATCAAGGCTTAAGAACAGAAGCACAGCAGATCAGAGCTCGTATCAGACTATAGCTCATAAGCCCTGTTCCTAAGGCCTTACGCCTGACAGTTAGATGGCCGGAAAGGTTCAGCCACCTCCCAGAGCAGCACCACATGAGCCTCCAGGGGACAATTCCCACCCAAACCATAACCATCCTGCCACTGTGATGCCGTCACACATAGGTGTTTATCATCTTGCCATCATTCCAGGGCCCCTCTGCCCATTTCCTCTCTAAATGCTGTCCTGGAAAGTACCAGATGCTTTCTGTTCTGCATACCCCCTCATTTCTGAGCCACAGTCAGGGCACTGAATGGCCTCCCTCCGCCCCTGGTTTAGAGGCCTTCTGAACAGGATCCTTGGAGGCTCTATTTTGCAAAAGCTGTGCATGGTATCTCCAGCCCTGTATCCAGTGCGTTTCCAGGTCCACCTGTGACTTTCTCCTGTACGTTTCTAGCCTAAGTATCTGTGGTGATGTTTGCACAGGCTGTCTCTAAGACCTGTGACTTTGGAGACCGTTTAACATTGTCACCAATGAGGTACTAGCCAACTTGGCCTGCTCAGGTCCTACCCATCCCTCCTTCCCTCCAGTCCTAACTTCTGGCTAACAAGCTTTATGAGCTGGTGGGACAATTTTGAGCTCTTATTTCCAAATTGGTCAAGCACAGAAGCCTTTTAGGGTTGGGGAAAGAAACATAGCTGAACAAACGTAAAGGGTTTAAAAGCTTGGAAGTCGAGAACAAACCTTATTGCCTCGAGACAAGGATATAAATTCTTTTGGGAAATGAGCTTTTATGGTTATTTCTCTTGCCACTTAGCTAGAGGAGAGACAGATGTCCTGGGAGGCGGGTGGCATTTGCTGACTACATCCTCACACTCCACTCAGTAAAGTTTGTGAGAGGTACAGGAAGTGGCACGCATCCTAAAAACAGGAAATGACGCCAAGAGTCACCTATATTAGTTCCTTTTCTCATTGCTGTGACCAAAAACGTGGCAGAAGTCACTTCAGGGAAGAGAAGTTGACTTTGGCTTCCAGGTTAGAGAGAGTAGTCTGTCCTGGTGGGAAAAACATGGTGGCTGGAGGAGCTTGGCCTGGTAGTAGGAGCTTGCAGCACAGCCTGCTCACATCTTGGTAGATCAGGAGTCAGAGAGCTCAGGCTGGAAGCAGGAGCAAGTGTCACTTTCAAAGGCCAGCAACTCACTTTCACTAAGTCATAGCCCCAGTGTTTCTGCGGCCTCCCAAAAACAGTACCACCAGTAGGGAAACAGCGGTCAAACAGGAGTTTGTGGGTGAAATTTCACATCCAACCAAACCTTGACAGCTCCATTTCTAGAATAGGCTTGCTGTTTTTGTTTTCTGATTTTTGGTCTCATGCAGATGCACCACTATATGTATGTTATATACAATGCTGGGAGGCATCATTGTCTCCATTTGTTTATAAGGACTTAAATTTCAGAGGAATCGGGAAATTCTTGAAGGCCACGTTATTCCTGTGATGGTATGAACAAAGTTCTTCTGACCTCCAATATCATGGCCTGTCCCCATGCCACAGAGCTTCACTTATCTCCTGGGTAGAATGAGAAGGAGAAAGAAAAAAGAAAGCTGGGAATTATCACACCTCCCAGCCTCCAGCTTTAGACTTTTCGCCTGGTGGCCCTCACCCCCTCATCTATCCACTGTGTCCTTACAGACTCCACTCCCACTATCCCAGAACTTGATCTTGGTATTCAGTGCTTTGAAAGATCTTTGTTTTGCTTTTCCCTGTAGTGAGCCAGACTGTTGAAGCCAGGACAGAGGCCACTGGAGTCACGCCAGGAAGGCTTAACTTTGAGACCCTCATAGATGATGTAATTCCTCACCTAAGTTTTATCATTCGCCAAATGAGAAGAATATTGTCAACTCACTGAGGTGGTGGAAAGCTAGGATAGGTTCGCCCTGAATAGTTATTGAATGAACTATTGAACAGAGAAGAAAATAGCACACTGGAGATTTGTCAACTTGGTCAGAGGTTTCTCTTTAAAATCTTTTATGTTTTGGGGGTTATTGCAGACCAGCAGATAGCTTCGTCACTTTGTCCACTACATCAGTGGTTTTGACTAAGTCTTACAGTCTAAAGAAAGAGACATTGTACATAGTTCTACTTCAAGAGAAGCTAAGACAGTCCACCCCCCCCATGACACGTGGGCTTTGGACTTGAGGTCATCACGTCTTTCATAATTTGTAGGCGTCTGAAAGAATGCCAGCCCCATGGGCTCGTGCAGCACCCACAGGCTCCTGGCCTGGGGCATCTGTCTGGCTACTCCATTGTTTAAAGAAGGATTGTATGGCTCTTCTAGGTTGACACAATGGCTGTCGTGTTGTTTTCCTAATCTCCTAGTAAACATCCATGAAAGAATGGCTTAGGAGAGTGTGTGATTTCAAGAGTTTCCTTCAAGTGGCTGTAACAGGCTGCCTCAGGTCTACATAACAATCGGGTATCTGCTACCCACTGAGCAGTGGGTGCCTACTCAGTGACAGACAATAGTGATGGATTTGGGGAATATCATTTGACTGTGGGAATTTGGGGATGCAGCAAAGGCTCTGTAGAGCCAGCAGCTGAAGGCGGGGTTGAGTGCCACTCTTCCTATATGTCTCCAGGGATACAAACCATGGGAACCTGCAGGTGCCTTGGGAGGAGGTGGCTCTGCTCTCCACAGTTGTCCGTGACCTCGCTGTAGATCCAGATGGGCAACTCAAGTCGGCAGAGGGGACCCTTCATCTCACTCCTTGTTCATGGGAGGCCCTGTGTTTAGAGCATAGTCTCTCTATTCCTTCAGAATCACTGGAGCAGTCATCCCGCTTGCTCTGCATGAACAGCGTGGGAAGAATGGTGGAACTCTTGACACCCCAAGACGTGCTTTCTGATACCATTTCTCCTCTTACTGGCTTGGATTGCGGCGTGGCTTGGAGTCATGGTCTCTCTTTCTGGCTCCCTGGCGGTACTGGGCATTGAATTTTACCACTGAGCTGCACTACCAGTTGCCTTCCTCCTGTTTATTTTGAGTCAGAGCTTCAATTCGTTTGAACTGGAAATCCTTCACTGTAGCCTCTATAGCAGCTGTGGCGCAGGCTCGCCTTGTTTTCTCATCCTGAAACAGGATGCTTTTTGTTATGTTTTCTGGTAAAATCAGAAACATTGTATATAAGATTTTATACACTGCTACTGCATTTCCTAGGACAAGAAGCCTGTATGTGGACCCCGGTCCTCCTGTGTTTAGGTATGAAGTTCTCCAGACACTTGGATACCAGTCAAGCATTCTAAATTAATAAAATACTTTTCATATAATTAAAAATGTTTTATTTTAGTGGCATGGCTTGCGATATTGAAAATGTTTCACACACTGGCCAATAATCCATCGATTTTTCACTCGCTAATGATATTTGAAGGAAGTTTTAAAAATTATATTAGCCACTTGTAGGCAAAAAAAATCCCTGTTCATATTGCAGCATTAATGGCTGCTACGGGAGACTCATACTGTTAATTTAATGTGCCTGTAAATCCTGCCCCAGATTGTTAGCTCTTCATTTTCTGGGATTAAAAGAGGATTAAGCCATAGGCCAGATAATCTGAAGGTTTGATGGGAACATTTCTTTTTTCCCTTTTGGTATTCTACATCACAGATGGTGTGGAAAGAAAAATGATCACTGTGAAATTCCTGTTTAAAAAAAATAACATTTTAAAAAGATCTCTCTATGTAAGAGTGCAAGCGCCTGTCACAACATGTTTGTGGAACGGTCAAAGGAAACCTACATGTTGGTTACCACCTCACATCTTCTTTGAGACAGGGATTCTTGCTGTTCCCTGCCACCCATGCTGGCCAGAGAGCTTCCCTGGACTCTTCAGGAGCGCTGGGGTTACAGGGGGATGCTACCACCTCTAGTAGCTTCTGAGGATCCAAACGCAGGTCTTCACCCTGCATGGAAGATGCCCTTACTCATCTGTCTCCCCAGCCCACGTGCTTGGTTTTGGGGGAAATAGTTGTGAAGCTAGCTCATGGTGCATCTTCCCTGACTGTGTCTCGAAGGATGAAACAGAGCCTCCTTGGGGGTTCGACGGTCCATGGAGTTCCCAGGAGTTGTCTGCGATGTGCGTGATGCACCTGGTTTATTCTTGACCTGAGCTCACCAGTTGGACCAGAGCAGATCACTTTCTCCTGTGTGTTCATCTGTCAGTTCAGCCGTGTCCCAGCCCTCCCAGCTCTCTAAGCAGACACGCTCGCAGCCAAGGTCTGCATGGCTTTTCCTCGCTCCAACCCTGCCTATTATCTTGACCTTAAAGTTTACAGGGTAAAAGAAACATTTATGGAACAGTTAAGACCAGTTAGAACATAACGACTCACCTCATTATCACACTCCACAAATTTCCCCTTTACAGGGTTCCCTCCCCTGTCAGCTCCAACCGCGAGCTTGGCCTGGGTGCCTATGCCGGTGCTCAAATGTGGAAACACCAGGAACTTCTCATTCCTGACTTCAGATGTGCCAAAAATAAGAACCCTTAAGAACCCATAAAGTCATTTAGCACCACATTAATAGCAGACACGTAATTTTGAATTATGTTGGTAAGTATGTGTTTGAGTTAGTAACAATTACTTTTGGCTGTCTGCTCAGATATTTAATCTACTTAGTAAATAAACAGCTTCCGCAAATCAACAAGTGAAAACAAAGGTGGGGAGGTGAGAAAAGTGTTAAAAACATATGAAAGAGAATTAGTATTTAGAAACATTGAAGTTTAGAAGCAGGGAAGAGATGACAGAGCACAGAGCGTCAATGTATTTTTGAAGATGCAGAATTTATGGCGAAGTGGATCTGCATGCACAGTGGGTGGGAAAAGCGCTTTAATACTGCAGAACTGAAATGGGTGGGGTCTTGAGATGTAGTTCCGCTTGTCCTAAAATTCTCGGTTCTCCTCAGCATCCCAAGTACTAGGATGCATCTGTGGAATGTTTTAAAAATGTTTTTCTTTATGGTGATCATAAGTAGAGAAATACCCAAGGAATAGAACAACCTCAGGCGTTTAACAGTTAAATCCCATTGTGCTGACCTAACATACCACCCTGTGCAGCTCACAAAAGCAGTAAGAAAGCAATCGCAAGACAAGGTAGAGCTTATGTTAAGTGTGTATATTATTCTAATGTGTGCATATGGATGAGTGACATATATAATACGAAGTTACCTGTTAACATATGGTGTGTGTGACAGATTGTTCCAAAGATCTCAGACAGTGCTTAAGGCTTTGGGGTTACAGACAAGAATGAGATAAGGCTGTACCCCAATGCACATACATTTTAGGACCTGGGTGGAAAACTACAAGACAAGATGGGACCAGCCTGAGGGTGGCTTCTGACGACCACTTAAGGAGTTAGAACCCTTACCACGTATTAGTTGAGCTTTTTTTTTTTTAACTTAATTTATTTATTATGTATGCAGTGTTCTGCCTGCATGTATTCCTGCACACCAGAAGAGGGCACCAGATTTCATTACAGATGGTTGTGAGTCACCATGTTGTTGCTGGGAATTGAACTCAGGGCCCCAGGAAGAGTAGCTAATGTTCTTCACCTCTGAGCCATCTATCCAGCCTGAGCTATGGTTTTTGTTGTTGTTTTTAAATATTTACCTCACAGCATCTTTTGAAGCCATTTTATTAAATTGACTATGGAGTTGAATACTACCTGAATAACTCCTGAAGCTAATAGTTGATAAATTTCAGTTTTGGAACAATTTTGGACATTTTAGTGTTCTTCTTTGTGTTTGATAATCATATTGAGCTCATCCTCCCCCATTTTCTAGAATTAGACTGACAAATAATAACAGATAATAAGTTCTAGTTTCATTTAAATAAAAAAGTCTTCGTTAGTGGGCAGCTTCATCAGCAGAAGGCTCACCAATTCCTTTTTATTTTCTAGTAACCTGCACGTTTAGAGACCAGCTGATTTTGTTCAGTTGTTTCAAGATAATGAATGTATTGGCAAAATACAACATTGTTCCCAATTGGAGGTTCCTAAACTTTATATTTCAAGGAGGCAACTGGCTTCTTTCTAGCTTCCAGAAAGCATGAACCACAGTAGTGACATGTTTAGGAGCCAGTAAGTATCCACTGGCACCATGCAATCTATAAGAAAATTGTTAAAGATGCAAAGCTTAGCATTCTCAGTATATTTTCAATCATGAAAAATCAAGATATTTTCAATTATGAAAAATCAAGAAGATTTAACTTTCCTGGCACCTAAAGTGGGGAAGTTTACTGGAAACTCTTATTTGACTTTACCACTGCTTTTTGTGTGTGTGTGTTATACTGACTGGTTTTATATTAACTTAACACAAGCTAAAACCGTCAGAGAGGAAGGAACTTCAATTAAGGAAATGCCTCCATAAGATCAGGCTTTAGGCATTTGTTCATGAGCAGATGTATCTGAAAAGAAAGCTCAGTTGAAGTATCAAGGCCATGCAGCCAGGGGCCTTTCTTCCCCTACACCTACTGCTCACGTACAGCTGCCCAGACACATTGCAGACATGGTAGTTAGTTGTGAAGAATATACTGTCTCACAAAGGATTCCCAAAAGGTGGGAAATCTTTGAAATACAAATGCCTTGGAACTTTATGGAAGGTGTGGATTTTGAGAAGCAGTTTTCCATTCTGGGCAAGCGTGGCTGTTTCAACGGGAACTCGTGATTTGTTAGAACCAGCTTGTGTGAACCTTCACCCTGGGCTAACTTGCTGCTTCTGCTAGCTTCCTTTATACTCTGTGTCTCCTGGGTGCGCTGTCGCCCTGGAGATGCTACTTAGAGTGCTCTGTCTCTGTGGTAGACCGACTCTCATGACAGGAGTGGGTGCTCTCAGCTTTCCAGGGGAGGAGATTACAGATTACAGAAGTTAAAGCATAAAGTAGGGTTTGTCTTCCACATTTCTTAGAAGTCAAAATTTACTAGCAATGTGGTGGTCACTGTTTACCAGTGCCACTGTCTGTGTCCAGTGTGTCCTGTGTGATTGAAAGAAGAGATACCATCCCACCCTTTTATGGTCTTCAGGACCTACCACTGACCTGTTGCATCTACCCACACAGTTCTGCCGCCATCCTGTACACTGTAGGTGTAGCCTTTGCTCCCTACACCAGTGAAGGTAGGCAGCTCTGGAGACATCAGCCTTACAGGTTCCCGATTGGAGTGAATTAACTAGAAAGATCCCAGCTATGTCTGTGCTCCAGATGTTTGATTTAGCTCTTCTCCAGTTCTCTCGGGTGTGCTTTTTGGGTGTCCACACTGTGACTCCTGCTGAAGGACCCTATGTGTGTTGATATTTTTATCTCTGGATTTGAATCTTCTGATGGTCCTTGCTGGCTGTTTTAAATGGCTGCACCCACTTACTTTACTGCTCTACTAGCGAAAGCTCCCAGGGCACTGAGCCACCAGCAGTTGCTAGCTGAAGTGAGAAAGGATGTGTTCTATATTGAGATGAGAGCGGCATCACTATGTCAAAGGCAAAGATTTACAGGCATGTTACTCATTCCATTCTTCTCAGAAAGGTTCTATTTCATTGCATCTGTGACCAGCTGCGTGCATGTGTTTACAGAAATAATTGCAGTTATTGAGTCTTCTGCCTCTAGGCAGAAACTACACACTGGAGAGCAAGGGAGATAGGAAAGCCATAGCTTGCATGGTGTAGTTTGACCCCACAGTGACCACCCACATTTTCTGAAGTATGCATTTCCACACATTTTCAGTTTTACAGCGACATAGGAAAATTCAGCATCTCATAGAATCACAGGTGTATTTTCTCTGTTTTATTTCCACTGTTTCTAACAATTTATATATAGAATTGGCCTGGGGAAGTTATATTTTGGATCAATGATGCAAATTGGAAGACATAGTAGAGGCCAAGGCTTCATTATATCTAAGTGGGCCTTTAAGGAATCAAGAAATGGAAAATGCATATCCCCTGCCTTTTGTAGGCTAAATAGGGCCAACATTTTGTGAGTTTGGAAATTCTTTTTCCTGTGGATATCCACCTTGTCTGTCTTCTTCTAATATTTGAGTCCTGTTTTATGTACAGAGCATTTCTTGAGCTCTAGCTGGAATAGTCAGAGTTCTGGAAGACAATCTTTCTTCCCAAGACTCATAGTCTATTTGAGAATTTCTTGACTAAGCAAGGGTCATACTTCTAGGAAATGCCGTGGGGTACAGGTTTTTCCTGAGGGAAACTAAGGAACCTGTCACTGGAACAAGAGAGTATGGATAGTGGGAGCGCTGGTTTTTCTCCCGAATCCAGGTAGCTAGGTTTGGGTCCGGCTCTGGCCTGTGCCACTGGCTGAAAAGCCTCAGGCAAACGGCTTTTTCATGAATTCATACCCCAAAAGCTGGGTGCCAAATTTAGCATGATTAATAAAAACTCAGAGACAGATATTGGGGTTCAACCTGAAGACCAGAAAAGCAAAGCAGCCAACAACCACTGATTCGTACCTTGACCTGAGTTCGAAATGGCAATCCTGCCTCCAGGAAGCCTCAAAATGAGACTGAGACTGAGGGCTGTTTCCTCCCATCTTATGTTCCTCTCTAGTTCTGGGATTAAGGACAAGCACCACTACTGCCTGATTTCTATGGCAAACTAGTGTGGCTACTGGGATTAAAGGCATGTGTCATTGCTGCCTGGTCTTATAAGGCTGGCCAGTGTGGCTGTTTTGTTTTTCTGATCTTTAGATAAGCTTTATTTATTAAAATACAAATGAAATGCCACTACAGATGGAGAGGAAAAACAACTGACATCCCCTTTGGCTTTGTGGCAATTAAATACCTCTTGATGAGTCCCTGTTGATTCCAGCCATTGTGTTCCTTAAGGTGAAATTGTCATAGCTTTGTGGAACATTGTCGGGTGAAGGGGGATCAGAAAGAATGAGAGAGGGGAGAAGTTCTCTATGGATCATGACTTTCAGCTTTAGAATTGTTGATGAGTGGACTGGCTGCTCCCCCACCCCCGGCCTTTCCAGAGGTTTGTCTGGGCGCCAGTGTTTTCTGGACACCCATTTCCAGTGAGGCCAGCTGACAGATGGTGGAAGGCCAGTCTCTGGGACAGACTCTTCAGCACGCTTTTCGGGCCCACGTGAAAAGAAGTTGCATTTTATCCCTTAAGAACCCAGCCCCAGGCCTGTGACTTTTCCCTTAGGGTAGCAGGGAACCAGTGTTTGGCTGTGATCTTTTGCTGTGTGGTGCTGAGACATACCTCCTCCCAGGATGGCTTCTTTCTGGCTCCCTGCCCTGAGCGTGCGCATGTGATGCTGTAATGGTGAGTCCTTCTCGCACCTCTATCATGATGAAATCATTAATCTATTCATCACCCCAGAAGGCCCCAGGGAATCACTTGGGCAACGGTGAGTTAATCACTGTGACGGATTTTTTAAAAAGGAGTCCTATGTGACCCTTTAGGGCAAGCAAATTCCTCTCTCCTGTTCCTTTCATGGAAGGCTCCATAGACTGTGATTCAGGGACCAGCTGTCATCTGCCGTAAACTTTCAGACATCTTGGGGTCCAAGAAGAATCTTCATATTTTAAAAAGTGGGTTAAATCAAGAGAAAGATGGTTTATGATGTGTGGTCATTATATGGAAGTCTCATCTTAGTGTCCATCAATAGAGTGTTTCTGGATTACAGCCCACTCACCTCCAGGCTTGTGGTTGTTTTCTGTGGTGGCTTTTGCCTGATGATCAAAGAGGGGAGTGGTGGGGGCCTCCAGCTGCATGACCCCCAAAGCCTAAGTTAGTGGGGACCCTGCTTCCCTACTTTCTGTCTTTGCTGTTCTATTTTTCTTGCTCCTTTTAGCTAATGGAAGGATGTGACCACAAGACTGGAGCAAGAGTATAGGGTCTTGGCTCCGCTCACATGAGCTTTTGTGACCCAGGAAGATCACACATCAAGTTTCTGTGCCATGTTGGTTTCCTTCAACTTCAGATTCCTGTCAGTCAGGTAAAGGGAATAAATCACACCTACTGCATAGGCCATCTGCAGTCAGCTGAGCAATGGCTTGGAGCATCACCCAGTACATAATAAACTTGCGACACCTGTGCAGTTCATTCGCTCTCTCTTCTCTCTCTCTCACACGCACGCACACGCACACACACACACACAAATAAAAACCAATTTTGTATATTATATTATTCAAAAAAAGGGCAGAAAATACCTTTCCTGTTATTCTTTCTGTCATTGAAGTATAGAGTGCTTAATGTAGCCATACAAAAATTAATTGCTTGTTTTGTTGTTCTATAATTAAGAGCTTAATTAAAAGTGAATAACTCTTGCTTTTCAATTTTCTCCACTTGTATGATTTGGATATTTTATTTTGGAGCCCATTATAATTCGAGAGTGAGAGTTAAGTATCAGTGACTTTCTAGATATTCCTACCTGAGGGTGATGGAGTATGAGCCCACGCCAAGCTGGTTTGTTCTGAGTTTCCTGTTGTCAAGGAGAAGCCAACACCTAAGGAGTCCACAGGCATTGATAGAGTTGAAAGGAAGCATGGTGACTGTGTTTCCTCTCAGAGGCCTGGGAGATCCTTGTCCTCACTGAAGTCCCTACCTAGCAAAGGATAGAGTCTGCGCTGGGACTTTCCACTTTCCTCACTGTGAGGCCAATACTATACTAGTACACAAAGTCTTTTCAAAAAGAAAGCTGAGTGCTGGCAGTTTAAGGATGGACCTTTGTGCATAATCAGGTCCCTGGAATGTGTTTCTCTTGGCTCAGCCTAGCCTACTAATGTATGATAGTATGATAGTCACTCAGTAAAGTGCTTGCTTTAAAAAACACCTGGATTTGACCCCAAGGAACACATATCAGTAATCTGGGACTAATCTTGGGACGTGCTTATAATCTTAGTACGGGGAGTCAGAGGTGAGAATTTCCTTAGGGCTTGCAGGTCAAGCCTATTTTCCAGACCTAGGTCCCAGTGAGAGACCCTGTCCCAAAGAGGTACACACACACACACACACACACACTAGTTTTGGAATCAAGACTGAAAACATGGTATTCCTTAGAAAACGTCTTTTTTACTCTATTAACCCTTGGTAGGGACTTGATCAAGTGTAAAGTTTAATTCCTTTGTATCAGTTTCCTGCTGTTTGTTTGAGACTTGGTCTCACTTTGTAGTCCAGATGGCATGGAACTCATGGCTGTCCTTCTGCCTCAACCACCTTAGTGCTGGTGGTATAGGAAAGAACCACCGTACCAAGCCTAATCAGGCCCATGTAATGCATTTCTGTGCGCTCAGCCTGGCTTACTGATATAGCCAAGCAGGGTTTATTCTGCCTAAAGTGGCCACTCTGAGTACCTTATGCCAAGAAAGAGCTGAGTTTCCACTTTTGTAAATGAACATTTACAGATTAGTGGTTTTCACAGTCTTCGCACAGATCATGTCACCTCCTTTTCTGCCCACTTCTCGTGTTTCTCCCCTTCCACCAGACCTTCTTCCAGTCCCCTGGGATTCTTGGTTCCCATTCTAATTTTCATTTTCTTTTTAAACAAAAAACAACCCTCCCCTTCTGTGTTTGACCTGTTTCGCTAAGCAGAGTACCCTCCATTTGGTGTTTTGCAGGTGGCAGGTGACATTCTTTATGGCTGAATAATGCTCCACTCTCTGCCTATATTCTCTTGGTCCTTTCATCTTTGACACATGCCCAGGCTGATCCCACAGTCTAGCTGTTGTGAGCAGTGCTGGAACCAACAGGGTGTGCAGATGTCTCTTTTGTCTTAGGGTTTAAGTTTATGGTGAAATGGTTTGTGTGGATGCGCAACCACTGCTGTTCTTGTAAGCCTTTTACATTCGGAAGTCCCCAAGGCACTGCTGAGCCCAGCATCTATCCTTGTTATTTTTGTATTACTTTTCTCTTGCTGGGATAGAACCCCATATCCAAAGCAACTTAAGGAAGAAAGAGCTTATTTTGGATTTTGGTTTCAGAGGGACAGAGTCAGCCATGATGGGGAAGCATGGCATGGTGGCAGGGGATGGGATTCTGGCTGATCACATTGAAGGGGGGGGGAGAGAGAGAGAGAGAGAGAGAGAGAGAGAGAGAGAGAGAGAGAGAGAGAGCAAACAAACAGGAAGCTGGGCAAAGCTATAAACTCTCCAAGCCCACCCCCAGTGAGGTATTTTCTGCAGGAAAGCCCCGCCTCCTAAGGACTCCATGACCTCCCCACATGGTGCCACCAAAGCCACAGTTGGTTAATGGTTAGATCAGTGTAAGGGAGAGTAGGTAGACAGTTTGGAGCTTGACGGATACTTTAGTTAGGGTTTCTATTGCTGTGAAGAGACACCGTGACCATGGCAACTTCTCTAAGGAAAACATTTAATTGATGGCTTACGGTTTCAGTTTAGTCCATTATCATCTTGGCGGGACATGGTGACACACATCAGACACGGTGCTGGATAAGGAGCTGAGGAAGTGAACTGTGTCATAGGAGACCTCAGAGCCCGTCCCCACAGTGACACACTTCTTGCGACAAGGACACACCTACTCCAACAAAGCCACACCTCCTAATAGTGCCACTCGCTATTGGGGCCAGTTCTTTCAAACCACCACAACGGACATCCCCAGACTCACCAGGATAAATAGAGAGCTGGCTGCTTTACAGATTTGTACAAGCCATACACGCCTTCATGTCGTTTGTTATTTGTTGTTACAATTTTTCTCAATTCCAAAAGAAACACGCTTATTTCAATATTTTAAAAATTGCAGAAATAATAGGCCTCTACATAGGAATCAGTGCGAGTCCTTCTCCTCCCTCCTCTAGTTCTCATACTCTGGGCGAAGCAGGAATGATAGTCCCTTGCACATCTATCTTCATTTTAACACATGCACGCACGCACACACACACACACACACACACACACACACACACACCCCACACAGGTTTGTGCTTTTTCTAAACAGGGGCAGATGCTCTAACATTTCTAGATAATATATAGTATCTGTGCATACAAACCAGTAAGTAAATATTGAATTAATTTTTAATGGCTGTGTAGTATTCCATAGCTTATATGAGTGAGTTGCAGCCACTAAACCACATGTGCATAAATGGAATTAAGGGCTTGGTGTATTTCTATTTCTAGGTTCTGATTGGGAAATTTTCTTAATTGATTTCATAGTCTGGCACATGTCACAGGTGGGCCTAATGACCCTTGATGAGTGGGCTGTAAGTCCTGATGGACTAGCAACTCAGCAAGGTCCAGCAAAATGAGGTTGTTGCCAGCCTGTGAACAGCCACCCCATATCATGCTGGTGGCATTCTGATCCGACTGCCTGAGCTTTCCTGTGACACATATTGTTTAATATCATGAGTTATGAGATAGGGAGAAACCCAGACAGCAGCCACTGATTTTAACAAGCTGGTGACTCAGAGACCAGCCTGCTCACTCACATTGGCTTCCTCATCAAAGACTAAATCTTTATCTAAAATTTATTAGCCAACTTCAAACCTGTTTGCCAGCGTGCTAATGGGAGCCCTTTTGAATCAATTTGCTCTCATAATTTAAACAGCATTTCAATGTATATGGTAGAAGCAGAACAGGGGCTGCTACTTCTAGCCAGTCAAATTAATTATTTATTATCCTTTTCACAAATACTTTCCTAGGCCAACAGAAGTGGAAAATGCTTAGGCTGTTTAAAAAAAAGCACATACAACCACATACACTCACTTCTACATGTATACACTTGGATATGCACTGGGCAGACATGCTCACATGCACACAACTCCCATGCCCACACAATGTTTTCTAGCAGTTAATTTGAAAACTATCACTGTATTAGCCTTCATTTACATCTGTCAGGAAACATTTACATCTACATGTAAGGATAGTTTTTCCTTCTTTCACTCACCAGGTGTGTGTGTGTGTGTGTGTGTGAACATGCATTTAATTCACATTTACAAATTGGTTTCTGTTTGTAACTGAAGTCACTTACTCAGCAGGACCGAGGTGATGGCGTTACAGCCCTCACTTGCCATCTCACTGTTACTTGATCTTAAGCATTAAAACCATCAACTTCAATTTGTTAACGAGCACTTTTGAGAATTATAAGTATATTTTATTAGTTCACAGAAAGACCCTCAGATTAAAGGCATGCCGGCATGGACATTTTCTTTTACCCAGTGCTCCAGAGATGTTATAAACAGAGGCCTTGTGGGTTTGGTTTTAAGCTCTCCTTTCAGGGACTTTCGTCTAGCAGTTTATGTTGGAAGATTGTGATAGTGTCTCTCTGTAGGGAAGGTGACAGGGTTGATGGGTCCTCTGTCACTGAGATGGTGTCACCATCTAAGTACAGGTGTGTCTAATTTGCATGAAATTTTGGGGGGGTGTTATTTTGCTGCCGTTATTGCTTGTTTGGCAGTTTGATTGCATGGTTCTTGAGCATGAACTTTGCAGATGGCAATGTGTCCGAGTGTAAAAAGGTTGGCTATGCCTGTAGGACAGTGTTGGAGCAGGTGTCCTTACGCTGGGACCCCTCAGGACAGTTTTCTTCAACCATGAACCAAACCTACAGTGCTCAGATCCCTGACCCAAGCTGTTCCACTTCCTCCCTGTGGAACTGATGGCCGGGCAAGGGGACTGATGGCACAGGGGAGTTCAAGCTGCTGTGCGGCCTCAAGGATGGAGGATCTCTGACTGACTCTCGATTCTCCAGTCTTCTCGAGAGGCTTGGCATAAGGGGGGTGAAGTAAGAAACCCTTGGTGTATTGAAAATCTACTAATCCATAACTGAGAATAGGAGTTGGGAATGAACAGATTTCAGCCCGTGGGCCAACAGCTTGTTTGTTTAGTTTTTTTTTTTTTTTAATTATACTTAAGAAGAATGTGGAGAGCTTTGGATATAGCTTAGCTGAGAGGGCCTCAGTTCAATCGCAGAAAAAAGAAATGGGAATGACAATGCACATTTGTAACCCCAGTGCCAGAGAGACAGGGGCAGGTGGGTCCTTACTTGTTGAGATCCAGGCCAGCAAGAAACCCTGCCTCACATAATGAAACAAAACAAAACAACAACAACAAAAAGCAGTGTATGGCATGATACTTGAAGTTGAAATTATGTCCTCCACATGTTTACTTACAAGTGGATACATGACTGCACACACATATACACATAGGTATGCACACCCATTTGTAAACACACACACACATGCACCCATTCACAGACAAATAAAAACACACATACACAAGAGAGTGATTAGGCCTTTATGCGTATACAAACTTAGATATTTACTGTCTGTTCCTTCACAGAAGAAAAGAATGCCAACTTGATTGAGAAAGGGGTGTTTTGACGGTGCCTGCTTGTCATGTGCAATAGCAAATAAATATGATAATCATATGGTATTTACACAAGGGGAATGCCTCCCATCCCCAGATCTGCCTCATGAACTGAGCGCTGCTGTCATTCCTATGTAGGCAACCACTGGGATATCTTCCCTACTCTCACATGAAAAAGTGGGCACAGAGAGACTGGCCACCTTACCCAAGTCGCATAGCTGCTAAGTGATGGATGAACCATTCGAACCCAGCCCTGTTGTAGGAAGGCTGTTTGGTTGTTCAGGCACTTGGCCCTGAAATAATCACACAGAAACTGTATTAATTAAATCACTGCTTGGCCCATTAGCTCTAGCTTCTTACTGGCTAACTCTTATATATTAATTTAACCCATTTCTATTAATCCTGTGTATCGCCACATGGCTGTGGCTTACCAGTAGAGTTCCAGCATCTGTCTGTGGGGGAGCTACATGGCTTCTCCCTGACTCTGCCCTTCTTTCTCCCAGCATTCAGTTTAGTTTTCCCCGTCTAGCTAAGTTCTGCTCTGCTGTAGGTCCAAAGAAGTTTCTTTATTCATTAATGGTAATCATAGCACACAGAGGGAAATCCCACATCACCTCCCCTTTTCTGTTTGAATAAAAAAGCAAGGTTTTAATTTTAACGTAGTAAAATTACATATAGCAAAACAGGTATCAAGTGAGAATTACAGTTACAACATTTATATCTACTTTATATTTTATCATAACTAAGGAAAACTATAACTAAATTCTACAACACCATCAAAGACTCCAGAAGGATATAATATTACCTAAGTAAACAGGAAGTGCATTGTTAGCAACTTCCAAAACTCTAGAATTGACAGAGATATCTTGCTGCCTGGACAGTCACCCAAAGTTCTCTGCTGCCCCACTATAATAAACGGAAAAACTGAGATTTGGTTGTTCACCTTCTAGGAACTCAACACACCCTTTGGAATTTAGGTAGATGATGTCTATACTCTTTTCATGTGGAGAGATGGTGCCTCTCAGGTGTGTTACTACACCCACGATCTCACTATATACACTGGCCCTGGGATTCCAAATCAAGGATCCCTGGCCCCCATCTCCTATCACAGCACATTTTCTACTGAGTGTGGCTAATATTTTGGCTCATGTTCAAAGTAACTAGCTGTATTATTTTTACAGCTCTCTTAAGTTAGTACTTCACATCAGTTATCAATCACTTCCTTTAAGCCGATGGTCTTGGCATTTGTATGGCTTTGGTCTGGTCTGTGAGCAGTTGTCTCTTCTGAGCAAAACATTGTCTGGCATTCTAGTCAAACAAGTGATTCTTGAAGTTGCCTACCCTGCTCCATGGTGAAAGAGCAGAAATGAAGCTGGGTAAAATGTCTTTGACCCCGGAAACACAAGCAGACTTAAGGTCACATTGCTTGGTGTCGCTGAGGGATAAAGGTGGTGGTAAAAAAATCCCTCATGTCACAGTGTAGCAATATTTAGGGGCTTGAAAATATTTTGTTTAATTTGGGCAATGCAGCATGAAATTAAGAATTACCTGATCAGCATCAAGCTGATTTCCTCAACCTCCCTTTAAGGTCACCAGGGTAGGTCCACTCTTGTTGATTTCCTCGACCTCTTTTTGAGGTCACCGGGGTAGGTCCACTGGTGCTGATCTCCTCGACCTCTTTTTGAGGTCACCGGGGTAGGTCAGCTGATGCTGCTGTGGGTCTTCTGGAGTCATATTTTCCAGTCATTTCTTTTGATGACTCCCAGCATTATCTCGCCCACAGATGGTTTCCTTACCCACCTGGCTTTCAAATCCATTTCAGTCCTGAGAATTTTGCTTAGGTTGAAGGAACGAGCACATGTATCTTGTCAACAGAAATCACAGCCCATGTAAAGTCGCTCTGGCTTCCAGCATCTCATCCATCTAAACTTCACCACAATATGCTGAAGTTTCAAGTTGTTCTGTCCTTCAGGCAGCCCCGCCATGCCCGTCACCTGCCCAGCTTCTTTTAGCATTTGGATCCCGAGAACCAACCAGGAGACATTCGCAGCTCCTAACTCCTCAAAATCTGCATTTTGCAAGGGGCCTGGGTGGTGTTTCAGCTGAACAACCTCCTTCTTGTTCTCCTTGCAGGATGGCAGGAGTTGTGTGTGTGTCTGAGGACAGTCCTCCATCAGGAGGTTAGCACTTAACCTGGCCATTTCTTTTACTTCTTCGTCATATGGAAATTACCATTTTCAACTGTGAGGATAGTCACGTGAGGCTCTGGTGGAAGATAAAGAGGGTGGGGTGCAGCAGCAGTTTCAGCACCGTGCAGTCACAACTATGCCAGACCAGTAGGACATGTGATGTAAGAGGGGCTAACTGTTGGTGCTTACATAACCCTAGGAGCGTGAAGTTAGTGAGGACTGGCATAGTCCTCCCCTGCCTTATTTTTTTCCAGGGGTTACTTGTATTGCAAACAGCTGGGTCAGACCAACCAAGGGTCAAATCCCCATCAATCAGGAGACTGGGTAAATCAGCCAACTTTTAGTTCACCTTCGGAATGATAGCCTTTCATCTTGTTTATTGAAAACATGAAAAGGGGTCCTAAAACTTGGAAGATAAAAACAATAACCTCTCCATTTATCTTGAGACTGTTGTGAGTTGTAGGTTTAGGCAGGACTCAGCTGGTTGAGTCTTCTGCCCCAGTGATTGTCTGCTGGTAGATGATCCTGGATAGTCTAACACCTTCACAGCGGTGACTAGGATGTTGTCCAGGAACCTACCTATGGTCTTTCCAGATGGCAGGGTCCTCTTTCTGATAGAGCAGTGTCTATCAACTTGTGGGTCACGACCCCAAAGACTATCTGAAACCACTGATATTTACATTACGATTCATAACAGTAGCAAAATTATACTTATGAAATAGCAATGGACTAATTCTATGGTTATGATCACCACAACACGAGGGACTGTAATAAAAGATTGCAGCATTAAGAAGGTTGAGACCTATGGTGATAGAGCATCCCACTGCTCCTTGAAGTGTTACAAAACTCAGGAAATAAAAGCAGCTAGTGTTTAAGGTCTGGCTTAGAAGCTGGAACAGCAGTTCTGTGGTCAGAGAAGTCACAGAGCCCACTCAGATTCCAAGGAAACCAACACACACCCTGCTTAGTGATTGGAAGAAGTATTAAGGGATGTGCAAGAACATTTTATTTGCATAGTAGATAGTAATAGCATTGACCTTTTTGCCTGCAAATGAGTCCAAACTTTTTGAACATTATATGATGAGATCAGGCCTAGCACCAGGCACCTTGCATGGCTGATGGGAAGTGTTGAGAGCACTGTGGTTCTTAGCAAGAGTACCAGTGGTAATCATGGTGAGGATGGTGTGGATGGTTTCACTTTACCTGTCTGTGTGTTAGGTGTCTAAAGTCATAAAGGACTTACCCATGAGTATGTTAGCAGTTTTGGTTAACTTCCACCTCAGTAGGCACTGCCCTAGACAGGCATGTTGACCAGTTAGTACTGTTTGTTAATGGGGTTTCATCTTTGCATCTTTGGCTGTTATAACAAATAGTCACTGATAAACTGGTCTGTTTTCTCTTGGAAACCTCTTTCCTTTGCCTCTTCTTCATCTCTGTTCTTTTACATCATGGGTTTGTATCTTACCTTTGTGATTATGTTCCTTGAACTGATTCTCCACTTCTTCCTAGTGCCCATAGCCTCTGTAGCAGAACTCTGATTACATCTATCCTTAAGTACCTTCGGTGACCTGAAAATCAGCTCTGAACTTCCCACCCGCAGCTTCACGTGGGCCTGGCGTACCTTTCCAACCTTACTCCCCATACAGATGTACTTACTAAGTTTCCCTAGGTTGATCAAGATATTGGAGTGTGTACTAAATTTAGAAATAACCCCTTCATTCACTCTCATACTCAAAATTCTGTGTCCAGGAAGCCTGAACTGGGCCATGTCTGCTAGAGGCTGTCATGCATTCAGAAAGCTTATCCACTCAATAGACATGCATTCAAGCCCCAGAGGCTCATGGGAGGAATCTGGAGCAGAGCAGCAATGATCAGATTTGGCAGCTACATGAGTCAGAGTGGGAGTCTAGTCACCCAGATAAGAACTGGTGAGCTCCTGAGAACACGTGTGTGCGCGCAGAGAAATGGAGGATACAGATATGAGCGGTGTGAAGGAGGGTGTCTAGCTGTCATATGTGACTTTGTTATGAGTGGGTCTCCCACTCAGATGGGATGGGCAGTGTCCAGTGTGGCTTGGGCAGAGTACCCCTTTGGTGTCACATGTGTTAGACACCAGGAGTAGATAATTTTCTTACCTCACCCACTATTTATTGCTTCCGTTGTCTGCACTGGCATCAAAAGTTAGTTGCACTTTGGATCCAACTTCATCTTGGGGTTCCCTTTGAGAACACACACACACACACCCTCTCCTTCTTGCCTGGTAAAGCACAGACAGCTATTTAGGAAAGCTCTCTTATTCCCTGCCACTTGTGGGATTAATACAGCTCTCATCAATGATACCCTCTCTTTTCACCTGTCTTTGGCATCATTAATTCCCCCCAGTTGGGTGTATAGGTGCCAGGTCACAGAATAAATCAGTATAGTTGAGTGACCTTTATGGCAAGACCTTCTGGAGTCAGGCAACACAAATGGGTCACTCAGACCTTCCTTTTGCTCTTAGAAGTTTCTAGCATAAAAGGACCAAAGGGTGTAAGAGGCACCATCATTCAGTTTGTTCTGTAGTTGGACTGCAGCAGGCCCTCATATTTTGTATCCCCCCCTTTTTTGGTAGAGAAAGCATTTAAAACTTGGATTCTTAGATCCTCTCCAAACGTTGATGGTCTTATCACATTGTCCTCCTGTCCCCCGTCCACCTGTCTGTCCCCTCTAATCAGCAGCTCCCGATTTCCCTATAGTGTCAGTCCCAGGTCTACTCACAACCACCTGTTCTTATTATTTCACAGCTGCTCCCCCCTTTTGACTGACTCTCAATCCTCCCTGACCCGGGAACAGATAGAGGGCTGGGGGCTACTTAGCCATCTATCTTTGGCTCTTAGATGTAGGGGTATCTCAGTTACCTCCTCCCCACCTTGGTTCCAAATGGAATGATAGTGGGGAAGAGAATTGGCATCCACTGGGACAAAGCACTCAGTACAGCTGGCAGAGAGAAGGCACCCAGCAAGAGGTATTGATCATGTCACTAATTATAGCAGAAGGCACATGGGCAATTTTGTCATGTGCCTTCTGCCCACAGCGAAGGAAAAGTGGGCAAAAAGCAGGAGTTCCTGTCTTCTACAGTTTTATCCCTAAAGCAGTCTCACGCTTCCTGCTCTTCTCAGCACTGCCGAGCACATCCTCAACTGGTTCTAAATCATCAAATAAATCAAAATCAACTCACACTCTGCTCTCCAGTTCGGTGCCACTTTAATGCTTTGGCGTGTAAGTCTGAGTGGTGGTGATCTCTCTGTGGCACTTTTGAACTCTAAGATGGGCAGCGGATCTCAGCACATTAAAAATACAACCTGTCATTTCCCACCCTCACCTGGCAACCAGATGAGGGGCGGGGGTGAGGATATTTACCATCAGAAAGTTAAGGGATGCTTTTATGAACTGGGCCATCTCTCCTCAGTCCCCCATTTTTCCTCCAGTCTCTGAACTCTCATTAATTTTTCACAGGCCTGTGATGGATAGTTTTTATTTATTCACGTCTGAGGTTCCGTTGTGTGTGAAAAGGACTCATTTCCCAACATTACATATTCATGGCTTGGGATAGATGGGATAAGGAACTTATTATTAATGTGTCACTGTGGGAAACTTACTCTAGTTCATTTGCGAACCTTGTTACATTTGGTGTGGTCAGCAGACAGGGTGAAGTTGTGGGTACAATCTCCTAACAGAGGACAGTGAGAGAGCGCGCTTTCCTGGACTCTGTGAAACAAGTTTAAGCCTTGTTAGGCTTTTGTGAAGTTGTAATTTGAAAGAGAAGGGGCTTTAAAAAGATGGTGGGAATTAAGTAGAGCCAGAAGCCCCGATCTCATACTTTCTTAGTTTTCATTTTCCAGCTTTCTGAGAGAGAGAGACTATTTACTTAAGAGACCTTCTGAGGGCCTTTGCTTTCTTGTCCAGTGCTTGTGACACTCTTCCGGCTGAGTTTTGATTTTTCTCTGCCCACGTATTGGTACCTCTGGCCTGTGCCCCGAAGTCTCAGGAGTCCTCAATTTGAGGCTCCTGTGGACATTGCAGAACTCCTTGCTTGGGACAAACACAGAGAATATTAATGCACCATCTTGTAAATCTAGGCTTCGGGGAGAATCGCCAGCAGGGAATCTGGCACAGTCTGCTTCCGTGTGAGCTCAGGCAGAAGGAAGCATATGCTGCACACAGCTCTTTGCACTCTGGCAGGGACAGCGTGTGGGCTTGGCGGGATTCATGGGGCCTTGCTATGTTTCCTTCGTTTGCCTTGGCCTGGCCATAGCAAGTGATGAGTAAAGATGAACCAAGTCCCCTCTGTGAAAAGAAAGAATTAAGTGCGCGGGAAAGGGTGCCTTCCAAACTCTGGAAAACTGTCTGTCAGGCCTCAGACTCGAAGAGCACCAGATTATCACCAGGTCCGTGCCGCCACCTTCACCACCCATCACAGGAATTTTCAAGCGTGGACTTTGTTGGAAATAACTTTGCTTTCCCTGGTGGTGACGAAAGGACAATTCTTCATGGTCACCAAAGCAACTGACTCATGAGATTGAGGCTGGGGTCTTAGAAGTGCAAGTGAGAGGCAAAGGGATGAGATAGCCCTTAAAAGGCACCCTCCAACAATGCTCTCCATAATGCAAAACATTTGTTTCTTGCCAGGATCCCATTGGCGGTTCGCTTGTATTATATTGCCATTTATATTGGAAAGGCAGGCAGTGCGAAACTGTAGTCTATTAAGAGTTTGTGAGTGTGTGCATGTGTACACAGTGAAATAATATCTAGTGTAATGTGAAGTGACAGTCAAAATTACAGCTTTTCTCTTGCCGCAAGGGTACTTCTCTGCCAAGTATAGTAATATTGTAGTGCTGTTCAAGGTTGTCAGCAATTCTGGCTCGCTCTGCAGAGAGTCATAACATCGCGTGCAAAGAAGGAGCTTCCTGTCAGGGGAAATACTATAATTTTGATATATATTTGTTGGTGCCAAACTGCAATTAAATCGGAGGTGTTGGAAGGAGGTTTTGTTTGACCAGCTTGAATTTGTTAATTAATTAGCAAAAACTCACATTTTGAATGGTTTAAGAAATAGCTCCATAATGTTCTAATAGCCAGATTTTTGCACCACCATTTTTTTTTGTTTGCTTGTCTCTTAAAGAAAACAAAATGTTACCCTTTAGGAAAGCAGGATATAGTTTTGTACACGATTTTTTTTTTACAGGGTAAATGGCCCAGAAAAAAAAATAGATGCAGAATAAAATTTTTGCACAGAATAAATTACATGGGAAAATGTTGTGTCAAGGGGAAAAGGATTTCCAGCCACTAAAAGAAGGGGAAAAATAAAACACCTTGAATAATCTTACCTCTTGCCTTGCCTTTGTGGAGCAGGGTCTGGTCCGGTCCTGTTGGGAGTTCTACATCAGTGACGACAGCTGAGGACTTGAAGCAGTCCCTCCTAAATGATTTAACTTGAACTCCAGTTAGTTTGTAGTTATGACAAAGAAGTTTTCAGGGTGTGTGTGTGTGTGTGTGTGTGTGTGTGTGTGATGTTAGTAGATGATGGTGTATATGATTGTCTGTAAGCCACTAGTCCGTCTCTGCAGAATCATCCGTCCTAGGTGTCTTACATGGAATAGTAACACGTTTCTTGGAGTCAATTGCTGTTTTCTGTTCTTCCAAAACAGAATGAGCATGTCCTCAGAGTGTACCATACACTGTTACTCAGATGAAAAACACATTCTTTTTTGAGTAAGTAGAAAAACCATGGGAGACCAAAATAGCAACAACAATACATTAACAGCACTAAGACATTTATGTGTGAAGAAGAAAGAAGGACCATGTGGTTTCAAAGAGAACTGCTTAGGAGCCTTGAAAAAGCAGTGTGGCATGGTAACTGGGGTGGGGGGAGGCTACCCATTCCTCCTATTGAACATTTTGCAAGTTAAGTGAGTTTCATTCTTATATAAAATATGAATTCAATAACGTTTTATATGATAATGTGTCTGCTTTTGTCTCTTTCATGAAATGAAGAAATATCCCAAAGTATATTACCAAAAATAATTAATAAGCAACCTCTCATAGTTATTTTCTGAGGTTAATTATTTCCTCGAGAGATCAATTTCAATTTCTTCCCTTTGCAAGACCCACTGAGGCTCATTTGTGCCTCAGCGTTTCTTCAAAAGGAAATCCTCCGCTCGTGCGCAGAAGTGCCTGTGCTGGGGGCCCAATGTTTCTGACGCTCTTGGCTGTCTTTCACCCTGCTGGCGGGACTGTGGAAGACTTAGCAGAGCCTTTCAGGTCCAGCTTAGTCACCTGGTTATTGGAAGGAGCATCAGCCACTTTCGTATTGTTAAAGTAAAAAAGCCAGATGCCATCAAGTGCTGATGAAATAAAGTAGCTTGGCTCTTCTGTCTGACTTCATAGCTAGGCTGGGCCTATGGTGAAGCAGCATGATGGGCTCTGCCCAGGGTTGCTGCTCCTGTCCCGTCCCCCAACCCCACCCAAGTGATGAAGGGAGAAAGGGGAGGACTGATGGGAAACAAGAAACCATTCCCTTTCTCCTCCATCCTCTGCAAAAGTCATCAAAACCACACTGGCCTCTCACCACGCTTCCGAATTTCCTGATCCCAACTAGAATGTTCCGGTCTGTTCTGGCTCATCACAGCATAATCTATCAAAAGGACGGGAACAGTGTGGCAGAGATAGGAATTTCTCTCAGGTGAAGAATGTGGGTAACATAAAGCTTTGTATTTAGATTTTCTTTCCCACGTTTAAACTACTGTATCTTCGATTGCTAGGTCTAGAGTGACAGTATCAGTTGCCATGATGAGATATTTCTCTCTCCTTCTTTCTCTCTCTGTCTCTCTCTCCCATCCATCTATCTATCTATCCATCTATTTATCTATCTACTATCTATCTATTATCTTCCTTCCTTCCTTCCTTCCTTCCTTCCTTTCTTCCTTCCTTCCTTCCTTCCTTCCTTCCTTTCCTCTGGAATGGAGGGCTAGACAAGTCACTCAGTGGTAGTGAGCCCACAGCATACATACAAGGCCCTGGGCTAGTGCATTCCAAGTGTCCGTTTCTTTTCTATTGCTCTGATGAAATTCTCTAACTAATGCAACTCAGAGAAGAAAGGGTTTGTGGAGGATTACCATTCAAGGGCACAGTCTGTCATAATGGGGAAGTCGAGACAGCTAGAGAGTGAGGAAGCTGGTTTTACACTGTGTCCACAGAGAGGAAAGAGTGAATGCTGGTGCTTGCTGTCCACAATTCCCTGCTTAGCCAGTGTCCCACCCATCGTTCAGATGGGTCTTCCTGTTAGGCCCACATCACGGAGTTCCCCCAAAGACCACCAAGGAGTCCGAATTCATATGCAAAAAAAAAAAGCAAAGAGCCTTTATTCATTCAAGCTCAGACTTGGACCCTCCACGTGTCTAATGCAGCCGTATGAATGGAGTGCCCTGCCCAGACGGGGTAGGGTTTTCAGGGTTCAAGACCCCGATTGCCTGATATTTGTCTAGGGTTGTCTTGGCGGAAGGAAATAGGTACATGCTGGGTTCAAGGACATCTGGTGATTTAATTATTTCATTTCATCTAATGATTGGGATATTTGGAATGTCAGGTACTTCCTTAGATGCCGTCCCTTCCCTGGGTGGTACCAGCTAATGGTTTGTTCAGGAATCAGATGCTTCCTGCAGTAAATGGAAACTCAGGCCTGCTCTCTTGGCTACTCTGTGTCAAGCCGGTGTGGAGCTGTGTGGCCTGCACTGCACATGTGTGGCCAGGCGGCCATGAGCTCCACTCTTTCCACACCAGTTAACTTAGTCAAGAGCCACATGGCAATGGACCAAGACCTCTGAAGCCAGGAGTCAAAATAAATCCCTCCTCGCTTGTGTTGTTTGCTTAGTTATTAGTCATAGCCATGAAAATTGACTAACTCGGCAACCCCTGCAACAGCAAGCTCTAGCCTCTATGGTTCCTGGTACAAAAGGCTCAGGGAGAACCAAATTTGGCCTTCTTAGTGGGCAGAGACCTCCCCTGAACCACCAGCTATGACCCAGATAATAGAGGTCAGTGCGTAGGCTCGAGTTAATCCTTTCTTTGTATGCAGAGCTAGGAGTCTCTGTTCCCTACTGGAACAATGAAGTCTGTGTTGGCATCACTGAGCACCCTGGAAATCAACATCTTGGACAGACAAACATATGGCTCCTACAGTCTACAGCAGACTTTCTGCAGCTCACAGGACTCTGTCTCTTTTGGTGGTAGTCCTGGGGCTAGAAGGACATGTGGGTGTGGCTGTCAGTAGCTTGATGAATGGGCTCTCACTGCAACTTTCTAAGTTACAGTACAAGAAGAGCCTTCCCGTTTCCATGTTCTTGGTCCCTGCTCTGAGGTCTGTTCCTGGAAACAGAGCTCCAGGCTCCCCGCCCCCGCAGTGATTTTCTGGGTGGGGTTGCATTCACAACGGTGATGCAGAGAGGGCAGTTCCCAAGAATGTGGCTTCCACTGAAGGTCAGCTGCAGACTGACCCCATCGAGAGCTCTGGAGGGCCAGTGGTGCTGCAGAATTGACTCTGCCTGAGACAGGGCTTAGCCGATGGCAGTCAGTGATTGGTGAGCATCTGCCAGGGAAGGGGCTGTAGTGGGAGAAGTCTCTGGGGGCTGGAGGGAGGTGGCAGGTAGAGGCACTTATTCATAATTCATTACTAGCTAGTGTTTACTGGGCTGGGTAGCTCTGCTCAGAGAAAGGGTCTAGGGGTAAGGAGGCGCCACTACAGTGTGCCAGTCTCCACCCAGGAGCTCCTCTCAAGCAGCTCTTCCACACGGAGAGGAACAAAGCATTCACACTTTGTAGTCAGGTCCTGCACCTAAGTATTGCGCAGCACCAGCCCTGACCCTGGTGCAGGTGTGCAAGCTGACTGCAGGCATTTCCTCCTGTCCTTGGCCTCCCCAGGCTCACTTTCTGCCCTCTGACCTGTTTCCTCCCACGGTGATCCTCAAATAAGTTTTGTTGAGTGAAACTCTGGGATGCTGCGCTAACATCTTCCTTTTGTAATTGAGTAAATATATTATCCACAGCTGGGTAGGTGGTTTCCTTGCTGGCCTTGCTGTTAACGGCTTTAAAATGGATACCATTTTCTCTAACACACAAGCAATGGTTATGGCATTTATTCCTGCTTCCCCATGGCGCGCCTCCTTTAGAAAGGCGCAGTTACCTGGACATTTTTTTCGATACTTTTTATGATACTGAAAAATTAAAACGAAAACCCCTTTCCCCTCCCCAAACAATGGTTACGCAAGTGACATCAGTGGGTTGAGCTAAACTCAGCCCCGCCAAGGAAGTGCAATAAAAGGAGATGGATCGTTCTCCAAGCTTCACTTTATTGGATATTGTAATTGACATATAGCTGTCATTTATAATCATCTGTCCATTCCTGTGAGTTGGGAGCAGTAAAGTTAATTGTGGCAGCTCATTTGCATTAATCTCACCTCTGAAGGGTACAGTAACCCATTAATATCACGTCATGATGAATTATCACAAATAACATTGAGCATATTGATTAATGATCTCTGAGATTTGTATCTCGTTAAAACATTTTGTTAGCTCTTTAAACTTTTAAGCCAATAACCCTTGTGTGTAGGAGGAGTTTGGGGATCATCAGAGGGGTGCTGCGTGTGTGGAGGTGTAGATTCTAGGGGCACTGGTTTCCAGAGTCAGCTGAGTCAGCTGACCCACTTCCCATTGATTATTTTCTTTTTCTTGCTTTTAGAAGCCAGGGACTTTTTTAAGGGTAACTTCCTTTCACATTCCGCTGGTGTGTGGTTTCTTTAGAACAGTGTCTTCTTTGATTAAAGTGACTCTGATTGTTAAAGGATTATAATAAGATTTTCATTTTATTGTTATTTGATGTGTTGTGTATATGTTCAGTTGAATGCACACATGTTGGAGCATGCCTGCATTGGCTAGAGGTTGACATCAGTGTCTTTCTCAATCTTTCACCACCTAACAGCAGCAGCAGCAGCAGCAGCAAGAATCTTCCATGGCCCGGAACAGCTCTATGTGGCTAGACTAGCTTGCCAGCAAGCCCCGGGGCTCCTTCTGTTCCCATCCTTTCCTACCGTCCACGCGGGAGTGATAGATGTGTGCCGCCTTGCCTGGCCTGTGTGGAGGTGCTAGGGGTCAGAATTCAGGTCCTCATGCTTGTGCAGCTGGCATGTAGCCACTCTGTCATTTCGCTAGCTCAATAACTTTTTTGAAAGTCATCCTTTGTGTGCCTTAGACACTGGCTTTTACTTCTCTTAGCCACCTAGATATACCCGCTACCTTGAAGTTCGCTATTGTTCTTTTTCTTCTGTGACAGCGTTTCCAAACGTCAGTGTTACATAAACACACCCTGTCTGGGATGAGCTGCTTGGATGAAATACCTTGACTTTAAATACTGCTTGGAAGCCACATTCTTTAAAGTGTTACCACTCTTCCTGGCACCTGGAGACTTTAGATGATTCAAGATTTCATCTCTCAACCAAACAACCACCAACCAACACAAAGGCTAGCAAAGAAATCATATTGGCCATGTATATACCATGTATGCATTAATTAAATAATAATGAATTGTCACTAAAAGCCATTTTCAGCGGTTGGGGAGATAGATCAGAATGTACACCGTTTGTCATGCCAGCATCAAGATTTGAGTTCAACCCCTGGAACCCGCATAAAAAGTGCTGGGTGAGATAGTATGTGCTTGTAATTCCAGACCCGGGGAGACAGAAACACAAGGATCTTTGGGGCTCACTGCTCAGCCACTCCAACCTCACTGGTGAGCTCCAGGCCAGTAAGAGTTCCTATGTTAACAGAGGTGGATGTCATTCTTGAGGATAACACCCAAGATTGTCCTCTGCCTCCCCAGACATGAGTGTATAAGTGTACCTGCACACCCTTGAACAAACACACACATTTGTAATACAGTAAGATAAAAGCCCTTTTTCACATGAATTCCTGGTAAATTCTTAAACATGGGAGTCACTGTAAAGAAAGGTCAGCCTAGAGTATGAATTACTAAACTTTGTTCTAATGTTTCTTCTTCATTGTTGCAAATGTGATACAGTAGTCTTCAGTCTTTCAAATATGTGTATTTTTGTTCAAATTAGTGTTTGGTTGTTTTCTCAAGGTGGTATTTATATTTATTGAAATATCGACTCCATCCTCTTGCTAACTCTTTAAAGAATGTGGAACCTATCCTCCTGGTCCAAGGATGCTAGAAAGACAAGGTTACAAATGTCTGCCCTGGTTCGGGGTTCTGTAGAAAGAGGGCAGTTTGAAGAGAGACAAAGGACCACTACTCCTGCTGGCTTCTAGACCCTCAGCCTGGGTGCCATCACTCCTTTATGAGGGAGGTACTGTGGCCTTAGTGCATATTGGCAATTAGTCTTTGAAGGCTCATGGGTCTGACTGCCCAGTTCACAGTCCCAATACCACGGGGAAAAGGTTACATTCAAGCTGTGTTTGTACCTTGTGTGAGTAGGGAAGGACAATGCTAACACACTCCAGGACACCCATTTTTATGGTGCGGTCCTAAAACCATAATCAGCCCATATGTACAGCAGTCTCTGGGTCTAAATAGCTGAGAACGGAGTGTAGTGCTCACTTTAAGAGCTCATTTCGCTGCCTTCTTTGTCAGGGCTGTCCTGTTCCTCACCCACTGAGTATTTAATATCTGTGTTTTCAAATCAAAGAACAAGCTTTTTGTCTCCCAGGATAGTATCTTGTAAAGCCAACCTCTTTATTACTTCACCAGTTTAAGGCTTTATTACTTGCGATCCAAAGCCTGCTAGTGAATTATGCATGTCAGAGCTCTGAGTACTATCTCAGCCCACTCTTCCTCCACCTTTTGGGGGGTCCAAAAAAAAACCCACAGTGAGCTTGATGTGGGCTCCTTTCCATCCACAGTATTAATCCTTATTCATTTTAAAAATCTGCTAACCGAAATATTTCCATTCCTCTCATTAATCAATTGAGATTTTCATTCCCTTGTTTTGTAAAAGCTGTTACAATAAATACTTTTTTTTTCACAAGGCAAAACTCCAAGAGATGGATGCAGCCAGCGTAATTAATTGCACCCGGTTACAGGAGATCAGCAAGTTTGTGAGATTCACATGCTGCTGTGCCATATGGTTGCCCAGTAGGCGAAAAATTTGATTAATGTTTTGAAGTAGATTTTTTTCAGCAAATATTACGGCCCCAGATGAGGTGTTCCCCCCCCCCCCTTTTACTTTCTAGTATTGTTAGACTTAGCAGAAGGAACCAGTCCTCTGATTTAAAGCTTAATAATGTTGTGATTCACGGAAACCTTAACAGGCAATCAGAACAACAACCCTTCTGTCTCTCGCGGATACGGAAAAATAGTCCATTAAGTCTTTGTTGGTAATTAAGTAAAACATGGGTGGTGTCGCCTAGAACTTGGTCCTTCCCCAAATGAAATAATACACGCATTTCTGGCGTGGTGTATAAGCGGTGCATTTCCACGGACTCTTAAAACTAAAAGCAAACAACAGAAGAAAACAAAATAAATAAATAAAAATAGACCAGGGAATATATAACTCCATCCTATTATTATCAGGCAGGTATCGAAGGAAAGCCACCAGCTGTGCTCTGCTGCCCCAAAGTCTGCTGCTTTCATGAGCGCCTCTGGTTTTCTTTATCTGTGTGTTATTGTTGAAGCTAGGACGTCTTTGTATCTGCCTGCCCCTTGTCATGTCAGGCTCCTGAACTCTGTCGCTTCCATGTGGGGTCATGCTCTGACTTTTCTTTCCTGAGAGAGGGCCGTGATCGAGCCTTTGATGATGTAATAGGACAAGAGGTGGCCGCCCTGACCTTGGCATTCATTCAAAAAAAAGAAAGAAAAGAAACAAAACTGTGGAATTTTAAGAACACGTGGGACTGGCCTGGGGCTCTCTAAGGAAAATAAAGCATGTCTCCACTGACGTGAATGTGACTTGATCCAGCAGACTTTCCTGTGAAGTTGGTAAAGTTTGTTTCTTCAAGGTTTTCCTTTGTTTCTTGAAACAATGTCTTACTATGCAGCCGCAGCTGACTTGAACTCAAGAGCAGTCCTCCTGCTTTTCGCCTCCAGAATGCTGTGACTGGAGGCGCCTTTAACTGGTTAAGCACTGAGGGCTGAGCTACCTTCCACCCTCAAGTCCCTTGACAGGAACCAGGAGAGTCAGGGTTCAGATCCTGCCCCCCTCTGACCAGAAGTCAGCCGAGTTCTGAAATTTCCCTCTTCTGCAGCCACAAATCATTCTAAGTTCTCCCGTTTGTAGTTTAGAGAGAGAGTTCACAGGAACAGCCCTGACATTGTATGACAAAATAGCAGTCTCTGCTGTTCCCTTGTGGGTGCCCCTGGAGCCTCACTCAGATTTCTCTTTCCCATAGGACGCCGAGCATGTCCTCCCATGGCCTGACAAAGACACCCAAGCAGTCACAGGGGCAAGGGCAGGGCCATGAAAAAGCACCACCCCCAACACCCACTTTTGACTTGCCTTATCAGACCTTCAAGCAAGAAGGCTTGCTTTTAATAACTTTTTAAAATAATTTTATAAAATTATACCATTTTAGGTGTGGGGCTGTTCTCTAATTTTTAAAAAGCAGGTGGGGTCAGTGGAGTCACATTTAGCCACAGAAGTACAGAAGGTGGTGTTTTAGTGCTGGTCAGTGTTTATAGGGCCGCAGGAAGGAATCAAGGCAGCCTGCTTTCCATGAGTTTAAATCCTTGCTCTCTCATCTTCATTAGGCTACCCACAATAGCGCGAGTTTGGGAAATATTTACAATAATCGTTTTCCTAGGATTTAGCTATCTTTTCTCTTTGAGACAGCTATTCTTAGGGACTGTTTAAAGCCGCAATTCAACATATAGAATACATATTACATGTGTAGATACTACTTCTGTCTACATTCTAGATGCTTTGTGTGGTCACCTTTAATTACTGCCTGGGTATTTTTAATGCAAAGAGTAAACGGGTTTTTATTTTAATTTAATATGGCAGGTGAAACATGGACAGTATATGATCGGTTGGCAGGAGACAGTGTGTTGAATTATTTATGAGTTTACTTTTTTTTCCCCCAACAGCAGGTACATATAGGAAATTCATTACCAAGTCTGGGACGGATGCTGAAGAGGCTTTGATGAGAGTTGTGTTTTATAAGTAACGGAAATGATGTCCTAGTTTGATCTAGGAGGTTCTGGTTTTGTTGGGATACTGGCTGTGCCTTACGTTTTAATGCAGTTTATGTGGAAGTAGCAAGCCAAGCTGCAGTGCAGTTTTCTCTGCAAAGAGGAATGTATTCCATGTCCATCTTTTGTTAGAATTGTGTTGCATCTGCCACATGGTGATTTTTGCCCTGATAGTATAGAGACCCTTTATATTCTAGAGGGGCCCAGGATGAATGTAACACCCCCCTTTTGCATTTGCCAAGTTGGGCTGCCATAGGTGCAGCCCTTTTAAAGTGAGCTAATCCCTAGAATATCATTCCTTTTTATGTTCCTTCATGATATATTAGAGCCCAATGGTACACCCACACCCAAACTGACTGACTCGTTTATATTTAAATATCTGTCAAGTAGGTGAGGGCTACTACATCCCCCAAATTGGGGGTAAAATCCAGACAAGTTTAGGGGAAAGTAAAATAAGCAAAAAAAATATTATCATCTCAAGAATCAGAAGAGCAAAAAGAAAATTATCCTTGGGGTGGGGGGCAGAGGTGTGGGATGGGGGAGGTAGGGGGTGGGGAGGTTTGAGATTTGAGATTGTTGATTGTCTCCATGTCAAAGTAACGCCCAGCAGGAAGGCTTTGCTTTTCTTACAAATTCTAAAGAAAGACAAGGTTTGCCAGGAGAGGCAGGGCACAGACTGCTGCGGAGTGGGAGGCCTGGGGTTGTGCTGAGATCCTGGAGGGCTGCAAGGGAAAGCAGCCTGGGGTTGTGCTGGGATCCTGGAGGGCTGCAAGGGAAATCTGAACGTAGGAGAGTTAATGCTTTTCCTGTGTTAATGGGTGTGTGTGTGTGTGTGAGAGAGAGAGAGAGAGAGAGAGAGAGAGAGAGACAGAGAGAGAGAGAGAGATTTGTTTTCAGGATGCTAACTTGGCGAATAGAACCTTGGCAAAGAAAACTGAGGACCCAAAGAGATTTCGTAAAGCGGAGTATGGAAGATGCTCCCGCAGCACAGGATCCACATGGCTGTTTCAGTGACTTTACTACTGGGGAAAAGGAAGCAAGAGATGAATGGACTGTGGGGCAGAGGGAAGGAACAGGTTAGTTGCTTATATACTACATCTGAGAAACTTTCTCTTTTGGGGAAATGCTTCCCCAAAGAAACAAGTTACCTCGTGAGCAAAGGTCAGGGAAAGAGGCCCAGACTGTGGTTCTGAAGTGAAGCCTACAATGCTGTTTTATTAATAATGCTACTTCATAGTGCTGTGGTCGCAAACTCGCGGTCTCTTAAACTAGCTAGAATCACGTGACATTCTTGACAAAGCCCTGAGTAAAATAGTACGGGTTGTGTGTGGAGAGACATGCCTTCAACTTGGCAGGTGTTTTCAAAATGCTCCCATCCAGGGTGTGAGGCACTCCATCACAAACTGGAGAAAACTCGGTGACATTTCCAGTGCTCACTTTATTTTTCTTCCCCGGTAGAATGAGGTCAGCCGTGCTTCGTTTATAATCCACAGACAGCAGCTCCCGGATTCAGTACAAGGCTATAAACGTCGCTTTATTGAATTTGTACCCGGGAATCGCTACCCTGGCCCATTTCTACGTTTTCATTTCTCTGTCTCCTTTCCCTCCCCCCTCCTTCCCCCCCCCCCCGTGTGTGTTGTACTCGCTGAAGAATCTTTCCTGTACATTACTCTTGGGTGTCTACACCTGAAGTTTTCTCAAAGGCCCCAGATTTGGTCAAACAAAGCCCAGTTGGCCTTGTGGAACCTGGCACAGTCACGGAGCAGACCTGTCGATATCTGCCCACGTGTTTGTTTGTAATTAAAGGCCAGACGCCCCAGAACGGCTTTCTCATTCATCTGGAAACACAGCATCGTTTCCTGGTGAATGATGTACGTCAGCCCGCTTTGTGCTGCCTCTGAGAGACAATTGTTCGTGCAGCGTTGTGACCCGTGAAGCACTCTCCTGGAGGACTCTTGTCTCGGCCTGCTCTAACTTCTGTTGTTCGGTAAATCTGTCAGAAGGGTCTGAGGGCCCATATTTATGAAGAGCGCAGAGTGGTCAGTCTAAAAAGCTCCTTAGCGCAGTACTTTGAATTTTAAATTACGCACATAATTCAAAGGTAATGTAACTTGCCGTGTCGGACTTTAGTCCATTCCGTTAAATGGAGAAAAATGACTGACATGAAGAATGACTTATTGATTCTTGGTGGGAAAATGACTTCTGTAATATAGGAAGTATGGTAAAAGGAATAGCTTAATTATTTAGGGAGCACTTTTCAAAATATGCTTCTACAGCAACACAAATTGTATATATAGAAATCATATGATTTTTTTTAATTCCTTAGATGGGGGAGTTATGTGAATTGTTATGCTATTTAGTTACTGAGGCGAAGTTTAATTTTTCCCAAACTCTCTTAAAGATACAAAGACTCTTAAAGATACAAAGATTTTTAAAGATACATAGAACATGGAGAGGCTTATCAGCCACAGAGAAGATTCTGAACCACACAACTAGTTCTGTCGGCTTCAAACTTATCCTCTGAAAGATACAAAGTATTCCACCCCCCACCCCCCTCTGTTGATGCTGTTTTTCAACAATTGTTAGGAACTCAATCATCAGGGCAATGTACAGGAACTAAGCATCTTTTAATCCAATATCTTCAGAAATACCAGTTGAAATATTTACTTCGCCTTCACTTCTGACCTGTGTTCTGATTCTGTGTGTGCCCTCTGCTTCAGAACTGGAGCCCAGTGTTGTTTTGACTGTATTGCACAGGTTGGCCTCCTTTCAGATTAACAGCATATTTGCCGTTAATTGGCTGAACATGCTTCATGATTATATTAGAACCTTAATGTGCTCGAACAGTTGCCCTTAGTACAGGGATTTCTTTTCTGAAATTGTCTGTCTGAGAATGCCACCTGAGAGTTTTGGAAGCCAACCATGAAAGCTATCTTCTGGTTGGATCCCCTAGGTTTCGAACTCTGGACTAATGCTTCCTCTAATTTTCAGAGAACATTGGCTTGACTGTTCATCAGAGTTACACAACAGTTTTTAACAGCTGCAGAGCATAATTCGTTCTTAGTTAGGGTGGAAGTGAGTTTCCAGGGACAGTCGCCAAAGAAAATGAGCTGAGACATGGATAGCCAGTAGCTAAGGGAACAAGTCCCTCTGCTTTGTGTCCCTTATGCACTGCCCCATGGGTTGTGAGAAGAAGCCCCAGGACTGGGTATAGGCTCATAGCCCCATCATTGTCCTGTGTAAATATTGATTAGCCAGGAGAAGCTGCATTTTCCCCTGTAGAACAATCTAAATCAGGGTTTGGGAACCCCTTTATTTAAATTTTTGCTCTGACCCATAAAATGACAATGATTCTTACATTTTTTTGTTTTTTGAAACAGGGTGTCTGTCATATAGCCCAGGCTAGCCTCAGAAATCCCCTGTGTAGCTGAAGATGGTCTTGAACTCTTGACCCTCCTGCCTCTATCTCCCTCCTGCTGGGATTTCAGGTGTGCACCCTGGAACCCAGTTTAGGCAGTATTGGAGAGCACACCCAAGATTTCCTGTGTGTTAGGCAAAGCTTTTTTTAAAAAAAATTTACATTTTTCCATGATTGAAAAAAATTCAAAGCAGAAAACTATTTCATGTTACATGATCACGTGTAAATTTTAAGTCTGAGCGTCTGGAAGGAAAGTTTGCTTGGTAGACAGCTCTGCTTGTCTGTTCCTGTGTTGCTTAGGTTGCTGCTTTCAGACCACAGTAGCGGAGCCCAGGAGTGATGCTGAGGTGTTGGGAGTTTCCAGGGTGAAAATACGATCTGATCTTTTATAAACAAAATTCACCACCCCCTGATAGAACTGATGCCCCTCAGTTTCTGTCCATCACCGTGCTGAGCATGGCGTTAAGATGAGGACAGTCCTTGCTTCGTGCTTGGCCTACAGAGGGGGATATTGACTGGCTGCATGAAAAATGAGTGAATGAATGAATGAATGAATGGTGACATGAAAGCCATAGCAATGGAGACATCTGTCATCTTATCTTTGGCCTAACAACTGAAGAGAGTTGGCATGAAATTTGGAAATCTGTTTGCAAACATGTTTGAATTGATTTTTATGGTCTTTTAATGAACTCAATAAAAATGGTAACAACACAGCAATTTTTAGAAAATAACAGATCCAAATATTTTTTATCACTGTGCATGCAATCCCTGTTCCACCCACACGCAGTATTTATGTGGTTCAAATAATTATCTTTTGGACCTGGAGTGCTTTAAATTAGGATTTACTTGAAAGATTATGTTTTATTTATTTATCTTTTTTAAGAGAAAGGAAGAAGGAAGGATGTATTTACATGACAGATCCCTTCTGGCTCTTCTCTGAAAGACAGGAAATTCCACCCAGTGCAAGTGTTCTGGCCTTGCCTTGAGGTGTTTCCAGCCCCCCGCATAACAGATTGATTGGGGGGAGGGGTTTCTCAGATATAGAGTTAAATGCACATGCGTTAAAATATTTTGTAAGGTCTCCAAGGATGGGTTTGAGAGGGGAGAATTCTAACTCAGAGTCTCCTTGCTAGTGATCTAGGCCAAAGCTATCCATTCTGTCAGGATACCAGGACCTTTCAGAGCCTGGTAGTTAACTCCCTTAGTGGATGTGCTGGGTCAGGACCTGCCTGATAGCCCTCTTAGTCTCTGAGGTCTGAGCCCTGCATCTTGTTGGCCCTACTCTCACCGCTCTGTGCCTTTGGAAATAGAGATGCATACCCTCCCCATCTTGACCCTCTTCTGGCTGTGTGGCTGCAGAAATGTATCCTTACCTCTGAGCCACCACCTAAACACAGCCAGGCAATGGGGAGCTCATGTCCAAACAGTGAGGTTCCTCTGACCTTGCTCTTCTCTTAACTGGCACTTTTTGTAACCAAGTCCAAGTATCATCTGCACAAAAGTCTAGAGCAATGGTGATGACCCCCAAGTTGAGAACCACAAGTCTAAAGCCATGGCCCTCTCTCCTGTGCCTCTTCCCTCTGACAACCTGGCTCTGCTTGTCTGGGTTTTGTGTGCTCCCTCTTTCCTTCATCCCTTCTTCCTTCCGTCCCGTGGTTTTAAACATTACGGGTCTGATCCGTCCTGTAGTGAAGCAGGAGTGGCCAGCTGCCTGTTTCCCATCCTGCCTAGTGGAGAACTGCCAACCTTTGTTGCTGGGCACCAGCCTGCTCTCCTCGGTCCTTACAGGACCTCATCCTAGCTGTGCTCCTCCAGGACTTTCTGTTGCTAATATCACCACCCTGCCGACGGAGTAAATGACAAGGAGAAAAGGGCTCGTGTCACTTGTGTTTCTAGGTCAGGATAGAGGGGCAGTATCAGGCAGCAGCCTTCCTCTTTGCTAACCGTTTCATTGCGGCATAGTCTCACATAGTAACCCTCCTCTCATTTTAAATCCACCAATATTCAACGATGGGGATTCTACCGTGATGACTTATCTATTCATTACCCCCACCCAAATCCCGAATTCTGAAGATCACAGTTGAGTGAAATTTCCACCCTCTTACTGTCTCATAATGGGAATTCAACCCCAGCTTTAGTTGTGGAGGGTACCGACCATTGTCAGGTCCTAGCACCTTCCTAGCGTGTGAGTCATGGCCTTCCTTAGGATCTAGCAGCACTTCACTCCCCATGTCCCTCTGATTTCCTGGAGGGCTAGCTTCATTTCCTCCTGTACGCAAATGGAGCCGTGAGTCCACTACTGCACCGAGAACTGACCTTCGGTATGCTCCTGACTGCCTGTCTGCTATAATCTTTGCTGGACCTGACTTTAGCCAAGCCCAGAGTTGAGGTACAGGTACAGAAGCACCAATACATACATCTTTGTGGAAAGAACTTGCAATTGGGGAACCAGTGATCTCAAAAAGCCAGGCTTCATGGTTTGCCCCTGCCTGGATCCCATCTACTTTTTTCTTATGCTGGTGCATGTGTGTGTATTTGTGTGAGTGTATGTGGTATGTAGAGGTATATGTGTATACTTTTATGTTTGGAGAGGCACTTATGTGTGCACATGTGTATGGAGGCCACAGGTCAACCTCAGGTGTCTTCCTAAATTCTTATCTACCCTGTGGCTAGTCAGTGAGTCCCAGTGATCCATCTGCTACTCCCCTCCGGGATAACAACGGTGAATCATCATGCTCAAGTCTTTTGATGTGAATTTTAGGGATCAAAGGCAGGCAGGTCCTGATGCTTGCACAAACAGGCAACATTTTATACTGAGCCATCCCTGGAGTCCCAACTTTCCCTTTTCTGATCTTCCCAGGTCCCACTTGTTCTTTAGGCCTTGGATTTAGTGTGTGTGTGTGTGTGTGTGTGTGTGTGTGTGTGTGTGTGTGTGTGTGTATGACTCCTCACTGAGAATGTAAGAAAATAAGTTCCCTCGCCATCTTTAGTCTTCTTAATGTAGAATCCCATTTTAACCCGAACCCAGTGAGTTATAGCCATGTTTTTGTGCACATGTCTGCCTCACTAGATGGTGAAGCCCATGAAATGATGGTGAAATGCAGCAATCTAGTACACAGAATAATACTAACAGAGTAGTAATACTTTGCTATGAGAGGACTATGTGATGCAGCATTAATGCTTCCTAGATGGGGGCCAGAGTAGATAAGACAAGAAGGAGAGAAGAAAATGAAGGAGGGAGAAGAGAAAACTCAGTCAATGTTTGTTATTACATGATTGAATCACCAAATGAGCATATATACCAAGAAAGGAAGGGAGGAAAGCGTGAATGAGGTGCCAACAAGATCTGTCCCACAGGAGACATGTAGCCTTCTGCTGAGGACCCACATAGGAAGGCTTAGTGGTTGTATTTGTCTGACCTCAGTGATGCCAATGTTGCTGAGCTTGTACTGTCGAAAGCTTTGCAGTTCATATATGTTCAAGCAGGAAGCATGGCAAGGCTTAATCTGAGCAGATGTGCACAAAGCCACAGCTTCTGTATTTTCTGCATTGGGAGGAAGGGGATTGTTGACTTTAGAAGCAGGAAAAGGAAGCTGTGGAAGTACCTCAGGGTTTCAGGGCAGAGCATCATTATCCTCAAACCCAATATCTTTGTGTGGCACATGTTCTCAAGAGAGCATGTACCAGCATTCCATGAGAACCCTTTAGAAGACACATCACAGGACACCACCTCAGCACCTTCTATTTCAAGACTTCTGGAATGGGACCCAATGCTCTGCATTCTTAGATTCCCAGATGGTGTTGATGCTGTCTGCCTGGATACCACAGTGCATAAAGGGTTTGGTTAATTTCAGCTTGAGCATGCTGAGTTGTGGGGATAAGATCCCTGCTGTTCACAACACCCACTGGTCATCACTGTGGTAGGATCTTATTTTCCAAGTATGAAAAACATCAAACTTTTAGTAAAACGGTTTTACTGTCATTGCCTTTGAGTTGACTCTCTGGACTGAGAACACCAAAAGTAAATTTCTTTTATTGGGATAATTTGTTGTAAATGTGACTTCTGTATCCCATTTGGAAAACACGTAGAGCCCTCACTTTGAACTTATCTTTTCAGCCTGTATCATTTGATATTTCTTCCATAAATTGGATATACCTGCCCCAGATGTTGGTTCTGTGGTAATAATGCTTTTTTATATTAAAAACAATTCTGAAATGAAAATGTAACTTAGTCTTATTGTAATCTCCCCTTTGCCTTTCTGCATGGATCATTTGTTTGTGAACTGGTTATTTCAGGAAGGGCTCAAGGTAATTTCATGGTTTATAGCATTTATATTGGTGCCTTTAATGAGCAAAACATATTGTTTTCTAATACATGAACCACGGAGTTCATATATGTGTGTGTATATATATATATGTTTATACATAATTTTCCTTTCCTAATATTGCATGTATATCAAATTCAAAACACTGAGAACAACCATGTAAAGACATTATGCTTTCATACACTAGGGAACTATGAAAGTTGCATAATGCAAAAATAAAATAAAATAAAATAAAAATCAACATTTGCAGGCTTATGAGATGGTTTTGTTTTTAATGAATCCAAATGCTAGCGGGAGCTGCTGTTGTGTTGGCGCCTTGTGCAGCAATTCATATCTACAAACACAGTAACATATGGCTTTGTTATTATTGAGTTTGGGGATTTATGTACCTAAAGGAGTTTTGAGAGCTCTGGGTCTCACTCGGGCTGCCGTACACAGCAACTCAACACGATGAACGGGAGAGGGGAGTTTCTCACCCTCGGATTATTAAGATCCAACCAGTACCCTTTTCTATGGATCGTGTTTTTGAGACTCCACAACTTTCTTGCTTATCAGTTAATGGCCCTCTTTCTTATTATGTTGGCAGAAGGCCGAATTAGTAAAAATTTTTGGTTCAGTAAAGATAAGTTCTCGACTGCGACAAAGCTCCAGCTTCCCTTTGCAGCCCTGCAGTGAGGTGGCCTCCAGTCCCTGGGGTCATGTGATGTCCTGGGGATTCATTGACACCCACATACTCCCAATCACAAGATGTCTCCCTCCAGGTCCTGGCTGTGTTTGCTTTAGAACTCCTGCATGGAGTGAGCAGCTGTGTAAACCCAGGAATGGCTTTTGCCCAGCTTTGATCTGCTCATGGATCAACAGTTGCCCTCGGTCCCTGAACCCTGTTTCATGGCCCCATATTTCTTGGATTTTTCCATTTTCTGCTAATTATGGCTTCGCATAGGGAGCCTGCCAACAGCAACCCCCATGACTTTGAGTAGATAATTTGGAAAAAATGTTGTAAGCCTGTCAGTTTAGAACCATATTAAGAAGTGATTTCCATTCAATGCCACAAAAATATGTCTTGTAGTTTCCTCTTCAGAGACAGTATGACAATTTCCAGTGGACTGCTGGAGTCTGATCGACATGCACACATTCTAGGCAGAATACATGGGGTTTTCTTCTGGTTTTGCTTTTAGCCAGTGCAATGATTCCCTTTCTTAACACCTCAGAGGCTCAGTCCTTCTGCCAACTGTATCTGGTGCCCCTATAGACACCGCCTGCTAAGCTGGCTCAGGACAGCTTATTTTCCCACCAGTACGCAGGGTGTCTGTAGAGACCTGTGCAGCAAGACTACAAAAATCATGATGCTTGTTCTTACAGCATGATAGAAAGCTAAACCCAAAGCTTTTGAAAGGGATCGTACAGAGAAGCCCTAGAGAGTTCCAGGGAATACAGCATCTTTCCATATGCGCTGGTCATGAGTGGCTTATAGGATCTGCAGTTAGATATGAGAAGAAGTGTTTTGCCAGAAGGGACAATCTGGGAGACTACATTCCTCAGTATAGACAGGACCTCAGGAGTACTGGCTCAGGCAGGCTTAGGTTTGTTTTCTGGTTATGCCCCTTGTTGTTTGCAAGATCTAGACAGTTCGCTCCGTCCTTAGGTCCTGGGCTTCCTCACCTAGAAAGTGGAATTAATACTAATTCCTTCCTCAGAGTCTGCAAGGACCAAGTAAGCACATGTAAATTGCTGAGCACTGTCCCTGCGACAGGTGGTCAGGAAATGTTAGTTTCTGTCGTTGCTTTTCTTACTTTCTCCTCCTTATGCTTTTTTTCTCCTCTTTCTTTTGGGGTGTGTGTGGGGGGAATCTGTGCATGCACACAGATAGGGAGTCTTCAGCTATCACTCCCCACTGTAGTTTTAGAGAAAGTATCTCATTGTTTCAGCTCTCCAACTCCCCCTATTTCTGACCCCAACCCCCCAGATCTGAGGTTCCGAGGCTCTGCACATTGAATCATCTCCCTAGCCCCTCTCTTTCTCTCCTTCTGTTAGTGTTACACCACAAAAGAGAAACTGAGTTTCTAACCAGTGTTCTGGTTTTACAGGACCCTACGTTCATGTGCAAGGAGGTCTCTAAGATTTGTCCAAATCTGGGAAAGTGGCCTATCTTGTCTGTGTTGGAAGTGTTTGGGTGAAGGCTTCATTCCAGCCCCTGGCATCCATATATCCAAAGAGTCTGGGATGTTCAGGTGGAAGTTCCATCCCAAGTCCCCTCCCCTGGGGGTTGCCTCAGTCCAGAGAAAGCCCGTCAAATTATGACCCCTCCCCAGAAATACTCAAGACCACTCCCACAGGTATCTAAACTGCCCCCCAGAGAACAAACACATGGTTTGCCAGTCTTCCTTCCCATCTCTCTGGAGGTGGGGGTGGGGCTGGAAAGCCATCCAAGCGCGTTTGTATCCATTAAACCTGGGCTTTTTCTAATTTGGTTTGATTTGGTCTGATTCGGATTATTGCGTTGGCATCAGTTTATTGATGTGCAGAAACTTTTCAGGAAGACCCCAGCCTCTAGAGTGACTCTCAGGAAGGCCCTTGGCTGGGGTACATTGACTGTGAGACTGAGTCTATGGGTTACTTACTGTCCCCTGCAAAGGCTGTGCCAAGTAGCACCTTTGTTTTCAGAGGAGAGATATTGTAGTACTTTGTAGTCCCAGGTAAGCTGTGACTGCATCTGAGCCCCAGAATCTCTAGCCCACAGGTGTTCTGTACTGATGTAATTTAGGGACCCCTGTTTATCTAGATTCATCAACAAAGCCGCCAAGAAGACTAAGTAGTTGGATGCTAAAATACCAGCTGACACCCCAAGTCAGATTATGACATCACCCTAGTTTCATTCATATTTCCCATTTGTTTGCAGGCAGACCGTCAAGCTGGAAATGTAGGGCCTTGGACAAAGATTTGGGTCAAGTTGTCTCTACTGTTGTGCCTTGGGATAGCAAAGTAGGGCAGGATCTATCTCACCAGCGCGTTAAAACCTGGAGAGCTGGGCCACCCCCACCAGCCTCTATAAGGAAAATGTCTAGTAGTGTAGATTTCAGTGGTACTTATAGAAGAGTTACTTACAATACAACTGAAGAGAAATTAGCAGAATATTATTCTCTTTTATTCTTTCTTTTTTAATGATTTATTTTTATTTTATGCATATGAATGTTTTGTTTGCACATATGTACGTGCCCCATATGCATGTCCAGTGCCCATGAAAAGAGTCCTGGATCTTCTGGAGCTGGGATTGCAGATAGTTGTGAGTTGTCATGTGGGCGCTGGGAATTGAACTTGAGTTCGGTGTAAGAGCAACAGCTGCTCTGAAATTCTGGGCCATGTCTCCAGCCCCTCTCAGAGTGATCTTAAAGTATTATCCGATTTCTTTTCTCTTTTAAAAGTAGATTTATTGTCTACTTCAAAGAATCTACATTTAGATATAATTTTCCAGATAGTAGCTCCCTACCCTTTCTCACTACTCCCTGCTCTTTCCTTCTGACATCTCTAAGTAGTTCGTCATACGGTGGCATTACTAATGGCCTGACTTTTTCAGGAAATGATTCATTGCTTTATAATTTCAATTCAGTAACCAGTTTCAGCTCTGCAATAAATTTAAATCCTATACTATCAAGATAACATTATTTCCTCCCGTCACCAAAATATAACGATTGAAAACCATCTCTAGGAGCTGGCCCTGTTGGAGATAGCGTCTGAGGATTTGTCTTTCACCCCAGCATGCACCTTGTCCATTATCACTGCCAATCTCGTAGACTCTCTCTTATCAGTATACACAGGCGGATAACAGACACGCTGCTTCATGGTAATCCTCTGTGGAGCTGCCCAAGAATCTGTTTAAGTATTGCTGCTGATATACCTTTGGATGTGTCCATTGTCTCTCAATTACAAACAGTGCCACCACAGGTAGTCTTCTCCCGATTTCAGGTCATCCACATGTTGGAGGGTCAGTAGGTTTGGGGTCAACAGATCCATTCCTTAGAATTGGACTCAAAGGGTTTTGATGAATATCTCCATGTCTCTCTCTACTGAGGGTGAGCCAACATAAATAAATGCCCATCAACACTGGAAAAACCCCAGTTTCTTAACTTCCATTTTCCTTGCTCCCTCTCTTCCTTCCCTCCCTTTCCTTTTCTTTCTTGTCAATTTAAACATACAAATAACTTAACAGCACAGGGTATAGTGAGACCCAGCTATTTGTCTCTTGCCTTGGTGGATTCTCAGGCCCTCTTGACTTCCAGGCTAATCTCTGTTAGGACAAGGTTTGAAGTCTGTTTCTAACCAGCAGGCCATTCTTTGGTCTTTGGCTTCCCTCATGCATGGAAGTAAGTTATCCATCTTATGGTAAGTAGGACCCTCCAGCTATGATGCTGAATCTGGTTGACCAGGGAAACACTGTTAATAGCAAATGAGAAGTGAACTGGCATCCTCAGCTTCCCTTTCTTAACAACCAGTAGGAAAAAAGCCACCAGCCGTCAGGTGAGTCCTGGGAGCATTGGAAGGGAAGCAAGCATGAAGGAAGGGCTATGGACAGTATGGGAAAAGATACCAGTCTTCTCACAACTGCAGTTACCACTAAGTTCTAAAAATAAAAATAATAATGATAAATAAATTCCAGTTCCCTGAACTAATTCAAAGTCAGCAGCCCATCAATTCAGGAGCTATTATACCTTTTTTTAAACTTTTTTGTTTTTCTTTTTAAATTTTTAGAAAGGATGGCAAGCCCTATCTTGTTTTCAATAATTATCCAAGGACAGAATGGCACCCACCCACCACTTGGGTGTCCATGGAATACTGTGGGTACTGCACAGCCCACATTAAACAATCCATGCTTGAGGGTTGATGGTTCAAGTTAGTTTGAAATGAGAAATTGCCAGTGACCTAAAACCCATCATAATTAACCTTGTGGCACAACATTGCCATAACCAGTAGCCAACTCTCATTTTTTTAATTTTCTTTTTTCTTTGGTTGGAAGAAAGGCTCATTGATAGCAGTTGGCGCAAGGCTTCTTGTTTAAGTTAAGTGGTCAGACCACCAAGAAGAATTGCTTTCTGTTGATTGGGAACAGGTCCCAATGCAGATGTCCCTAACACGGGCCCTCCACTGTGGCTTACACACCCACAATTGGTTCGAGCTGTGTTTATATATAGACTGTGTGAAGCATTTTTGTGTTACCATTTAGCTCTTCAAAAGTAATTATCTTCTAGTAATTCATATTTGTATTGCTTAAGTGCATTTATAATTAATAAAAAGTTTATTTTTCCTTCTTTCTTCCAAAAATAGGATAAGTGACAAAAAAGAAACCTTGAAGTAAGAAGGATATGGGGATGTGTGTTGTGGGGTAATAATACCCATGCTAACCCAGGTATTTTACAGTAGAAGATTCCGGCAGGGTGAGTCCAGTTCGTTCCAAAAGTGGTTTCGTAGGTTGTTATGTTGGCAAGTCAGGGGGCTGGGGTTCTCATGAAGATTTGCTTTCCCATGTGGCAGTAACTATTTCAGAATCCTGTTTGTGGCATCCACAGAGGTCCCCTGAGTTACAAGAGAGTTCAATTTGGCGCCCTTCCCAAAGACAACTCCCTGTATGGCCTCAGCTATTTGCTCTGTTTATTATGCTGTTCCAGTATGCCGGGCTTACTTCAGTTTGTGGCCAGAAGGGGACATTCTTAGTCCAGATCAAAGCATTGAGAAATTGTCTTTCCACAGTTCCCAGTAATCCCTGTTTCTTCCCACATGTCACAGTAAGCCTCGCTCCTGCCCACAATTCCCACCACAGTCCTGCCCACAATTCCCACCCTCCTTCTTCCCACAGGTCTCAGCAAACCTCACCTCGTCCCACAATACTGCGTGTCTCCTCTTTCCCACAATTCTCAGGGAGCCCCACTTGGGTGGTATGTTTGTGAGTCACCCTTATTCTTCCTCAGTGTGAGCTTCCCTGGTTTTATCTTTCCCACTTCTTACCTCTTGGAGCGTTTCTTCAGCATTCCCTGTGACAGCTGTCTTTCTATCTTTGTCAGATAAGGTTAGAATTGCTCTGTAACTGACTTTTAGATGCCGCACCCTATCTTCTTTCTGGTTGTAGTTGTTGGTGGTATTTGTATTGAGGAGCGGACTGGACAAGGTTCAGCTTGTCAGGGGTCTTATCAGAGTGTGTTATTAAAGGTATTTTGCATATGAAGCAAGGAAGAAACATTGTTTATCTGCTGCCCATTTATTGTTGGTACAATGCCTGTTTTCAAGGGAACACTTGTGGAACAAATGCCCAGAGTAATCAAATAGGGGAGCCATGGCTCCTATATCCAGGTCCTAATGGTAGAAGCTCAGGAATGCCACCTTGCCAAAGAGACTTTGCAGCTGTGGTCACTTTAGAGACTACAGGGTAGGGTAGGTAGATAATCTGAGTGCCGTCTAAGTGCCGCTGCAGACATGCGTATCATAGGGAAGCGTGGCGGAGTGTGCCTACTGAAGGGAAAGAAGGCCTTGTGAGGGCTGGGGCACCAGGAAGAGTGGCGGTGCAGCCTTGAATCAAGATGTCAGTGGCTTCTAGAAGCTGCAAGAAGCAAGGGATCCATTTCCTCCTAGAGCAGCAGGGAAGGACCAGCTCTTTTGCCATGTTGATTTTAGTCCATGACAGCATTTTCTACTTCTGATTTCCAGAACCAGGAGAGAATAGATTTGTGTTATTTTAGGCCCCGTAAATCTGGCTGTTATAACAGTCATTAGAAACTAATAAAAATACTAAGACTTTGGAAGAGCCTTATATTCCTTTTCTTGGAAATTTTTGATAATCGTTTCCTTTCTTGCTTTTTTTGGTCTTTTAACTGAAGTAATTACTTGAATGCCTATATTGCTGGGGAAAAAAGAAATAGAAGGAAAGGAGGAAGAGAACAACCACAAACAAACAAACAAACAACAACAATGTGCTAACAGTTGCCAGATTTTGATGGTGATCCTGTAGCTTCACCATGAAGCTTTAGGACCGATACATGGTCCTCTATGTGGCATCCTTGGCTGCAACATCTGCTAGAAGAAGAAAGTCCCATGTTATTTACATCAGCAAGTATTTGACTCTAACTTGTCCCGTCAGGCTTTGGTTCTTCTTTTACTACAAAGGTTTTGAAAGTAGGCAGCTCAGGTTGTGAACAAAGGCTCTCAGAGACCAGGACTGCTATAGTTCTCCCCAGGAGCCTTAACTTGTGACTGCTATACCTGCAGGCAGTTTTCCTAGGCAGGTAAGACAGAAAAGAGAGGCAGGAATTCCTCTAGGATTATCAAAGCCAGAATTTTTATCACTTGGCCTCCCATAGCTGCAAGGGAGTCTGGAAAGACTTGCTGTTACTAGGTATGTGGTTACCTGGAATTATCCTGGAGCCTTGTTAATAAAGAAAAAGATAATGATAACAGTTGGTTTTCCAGCAGTATCTGTTTAAGGTCACAAATTGTAACTGGTGGAGTTGGGTAGGTTCCCTGGGTTGGATTTTGAATCTAGTGCTTGGAGCATGATAGCTGTTTAACCATTCTTAGTCTGAGTTTTGTCCCCTGAAAAATGAAGGTAACCACTGGATCAAAGTCCAGATTTCTCAAAGGATTAAATTATGCCACACTCATGAAGACTTAGAACAGAGTTTGGCCTACTGGTTGACATTCTGTTAGTCATTTTTGATGACCACCAGTTTCACTTCAGCCTCCTTGCATATACTTCCTCTTTCTTTTTCTCTGTCACCATCACTATCATCACCATCATCCACAAAGATGCTAAACTCATGTGATTTTCTGCAAAACATGCCCAAACTATTACAGCAGTTTCTGGAAGAATATTCACTTGATGGTTTCCCTTTGCCTGTGACCTGCCTTCAGGTATAAAGAGTGCACTGAAAGTTGACCTCCAAAGTTCATGCTTTTTCCTGAGAGCTTCATTCCCAGACCTCAACTCTCACTGTCTGACACACACTTGGTGTGTACTCCCACACACTCACTTGCATGCTATTTGTTGATGGAATGAATTAATATTTTGCAGAACAACAGCTACATGCTGATTATAGTCCTCATGGAATCAGTTTGTTTCATCTCTGGGAGCAAAACCAGAGCAAAAGGACTTCCTAATGAAGCTGATAGGTGGACCCAGATATTCAATAATCCTAGTCACTGTCATGATACTACAACTCCTAGTTTGAATGCAGTATGTGCAGACTGAATACCCTGTGCTGGCCACAGTGGAAATGACATAGTCGTATCAGCTGTGGTAGCTCTCAGGGATTAAGGATTTACACACTCACATATCGCTCTTCGATTTTGTATTCTACCAGTGGTGGTGGGGGGCTCATAAAGCCACTTTATGAGCTGAGTATATAATATGCATATGATACATACTTGTAATTTCAGCAGGAAGGAGAAATAGGCAGAAGAATCAGGAGTTCAAGGTCATCCTTTTTATGTAGTGAATTGTGAACTAGCCTGGGCTATAGGAAACCTTGCTTTTTAAAACAAAATAAAACAACCCAAAGAAAATCTCCTCACCCTTTTCTGTCCTTTAAACATTTCCATCCCTTTTTAAAGCTTTCGCCTCTAAGAGAAGAACCCAGCTGATTTTCCAGAGAGCAGTGACCTCGCACTGAGGGAAGCCAGCATCTTGGCTGGTTCTGCAACAACAGCGAGTCTTGGCATTGGAGTGGACACTCTGGAAACCGTAGCTGAATGGACCCTGAGTGGATGCATGAGCCAGTCCTGTGTGGTCTCAAGCACAGTTTCAGAGACAGTGAAGCTTTGAAAGTCTAATTTAGTTCATGAATTACCACTCGGCTTCTAGGAGACATGGGGAACAGATAGAGGAGCCGAGAAAGGTACCAGAAACCCTGAGCATCTAGAGAAGAGGGAAGGATGCAGTTTGAACAGTCTATGTATGGGCACATGGCCTGTGTTGGTGGAAAAACTTGCTTGGGCTGGTTGTTGTTACTGAGTTTCCTTCCCTGTACATTTTATGCTCATGTATTTTTTGCCCTCCTAACACAAGACCCAATATGTGTAAACACATTCCTCCCTTGATCTGCTAAGCAGTCAGTACTTAGTAAGTTTGGAATGGGGGAGTTTATAGCTGCAAGGCTCTTACCTCCTTCCTGCCTGATGTACTGAGCAGACCTAGGGCTCCCTGGCAGCCCTGGAGTCTTTTAGTTCTTTTCTTTTCTTGGGATTAACTCTTTGGTGGCCAGCAATTGCCAAAAGCATCAGCGGGCAAAGTGAGCTGTGCACAGGTTTGTGAAGAGACACTGAAGGACACCGAGAACACTTATTTCTAGTGCTCATGTCTACAGGAGGCCCAGGCATGGGGAAGAGATCCAGGTGAATTCCAGAGGTTCAGTTGGTAATATGTTTGCCTTGCAAGTATGAGACCTAAGGTTGATGTCCAAAACCCCTATAAAAAAGCAGAGCATGGTGGTGCATGCTTGTAATCTGAACAATAGGGAGGAGAAGACAGGGTTGGGGCTTGCTGGTCAAGTTCAAGGCCTGTGAGAACCTAAATTAAACAAAAAAAAAGGAAGGAAAGAAGGAAGAAAGGAAAGAAAGAAAGGGAGAAAGAAAGGAAAAAGAAAATAGTTGGAAGGTTCATGAAAAATCCAGACATAAGAGTTTGTCTTCTGGCTTCCACATGAACAACCACACACACATCTGCATTGCTCTATGTGTTCCCACATCTACCCCCATACAAATAAAAATACAAAGGGCCAGGCCAGAGAGCTAATGGAGGCTCTGGTTCAGGTTACACTGCCTTGGTCTCTTTCTTTCTCCTTTTCTTCCTTTCAGAATTCCACACATGAATACAATGTTGTTTCTTCATATCCGCCCTTTCTCCTTCCCCTCCAACTTTTTTCATGGCCCCACCACATTCCCCTCAAATCCAGGCCCCCATCCATCCATCCATCCATCCATCCATCCATCCATCCATCCATCCACCTACTTACGTATCTCCTACTGAGTCTATTTAGTTTCACCTGCATGTACAATGGTTTAGGGCTGACTACTGAAACACTGGCAACCTATGAGATGCTCATCCCTGAAGACAACTGATCCTCCCTCCCTCTGCGCATAGCTCTTCAGCTAGGGGTAGGACCTTGTGAGCCCTTCCCCTGTTCCTTCTGAAATATTGGCTGGTGTGATCTTGTGCTGGTGATGATGGCCGCTGAGAGTTCCTGGGTGCAGCAGCCCCATTATGTCCAAAAGATGCCGCCCTGGCAGTCAATCTCCTGGCTGCTAGGATTTTCCTGTGTAGACCACATCAGGTTCAGTCAGACCAAATATTTCTCCCGACTTTCACATACTCTTTTCAGTGGCTGTTGGCATAGCTTAAGGGAGCACATCTGCATGCACTCAATCCCTCTCCTAGCGTTGCCTCATTAGCAGTTTCCTCTGTTTGTGTTTGCTTCATTTTTGTTTTGTTTTGATTTTGCATAGAGTTGCTACTGGACAGCACAGTCCCCACAACATTTTGTTGTGTTGTTGTTGTCGTTTGTTTGTTTGTTTTAAATCTGAGAATGGCTAACCGTCTGGGGATGAAAGAGTTGTTTGTAAGGTTCAAGTTCTGCTGATCTGTGCTGTAAAATTCTTTTTCAGAAGGCTTATGCCTGGGCTATGGAGATGGCTCAGCAATTAAGGTACTTGCTGCGCCAGCCTCAGGACCCGGGTTTGTATCTTCTGCACTTATTAAAATCAGGCAACAGTGCAGCCTTGTAAAGTTGGCTCTGGTGGGTGAAGCTAGGTGGGTTCCTGGAGCTCACTGGTCTGCTGGTTGCACTGAGACAGGGATTTGGGGGTTCAGTGAGAGTGTCTTAAAGAGTAAAGGGAGGGCAAGCATGGTGTCACATGCCTTTAGTCCTAGCACTCAGGAGGCAGAGGCACGTAAATCTCTAAGTTTGGAGTCAGTTTGATGTCCCATACCCTGGGTATACCCATACCCTGGACTGCCAGAGCTACATAGAGAGACTCTGACTAAAAAATAAAAATAATAGATAAATAAATAAATAAAAGTGTGGAGAAACAATTAAGGAAGACACCAATATAGACTTTTGACCTCAATATCCATATGTACATAGGTGTACACATACCTGCGCGCGCGCACACACACACACACACACACACACACACACACGAAAAGAATGGGGTAAACAACTGGAAAAAATTGATGCTTTGTATAAATATGCATGCTTATCTATGCACACACAGACCCCCCCCCACACACACATGCAGACACATACACACTCTGCTTTGGGTTAAAGAAAGCAGCATTTCTTCCTTGAGCGTGGTATTTCCTCACAGGGAACATTTGCCAATGACTGGAAATATTCTTGTATGCCTTAGTATGTTGGAGAGGGATAGCCAGCAGCCAGCGGTTAGCAGGTAAATTATGCTAAACATCCTTCCATGTGCAGCTTGGTTGGTGGCCACTGAGTTATCTGCTTCTAGATTCAGTTGTGCTAACTGGGCCACAGAAACCCTGGGCTAAAGCAAAGGCAAGATTGAATAGGGTAGTGGCAGCGAAGAGGTCCCTTCACAGTGTGTGTATGTCCGTGCATGTGTGTGTGCGTGTGTGTGTGTGCATGCACATGCATGTGAGCACTTGTATGAACAGTCTTATGGGAGGTTGGAAAAATGCAGTGTCTGTCCTGCTAGGAAGGTGCCAAATCTCAGTTCTGGAAGCCGGCCTGCTGCCTTCTGACTTCATATCTGGAGAGTTCACCACCCAGCAGGCTTGTCTCTCCCTCAGCCCCACTCACAGTGTCCCACGTTGATCTGTAGCCCTCCTCTGTGTTTATGAGATGCTGGACCAAGAAGAAATGAAAGTGGACAGCGAGACAATTATTATTCATTTCACTCCCCATAAGCATCTTCTGATTCTTTTTGGGAAGACAGCACTAATCCCCCCGTGAATTAGTGTGGTGTGTTCTCTCTACAGCCACAGTATAAAAAGCAAAGTGGTAGTGACTTTTTCCTTATGGCTGCTGAAAAGGTTACAGTGTTTGGACCATTGCCTATTTCTAGCCTGGAGCACAAAAGATCCAGGAGGAGAAATTGGTTCTAACAATATCCCTTTAGAAAACACCAAGGGACGTGAGTCCTTCTCCTTTTGAGTTATAGGCCTTGCTTCCCTTTCACTTGGGCTGGGAGAGAGCTTGCACTCCACTACTGCAGCCGAGCACCCTGGCTACCCAGAGGCAGTCTGAGGAAAGTGAGAGCTCTCTTGGGTGCATGCAGACACGTCCTTGTGTGTTTAGATGGGGGCGCAGGGCAGAGGGGGGAGCTCATAACTTCTGCTTTCTGTTGGTGTCAGCTGTGTTTTCTATTGCAGTGATGAAAGGCTTGACAAAAGCATCTCAGAGGAGGTTGGGTTTCCTTTGACTCACAGTTCCAAGGGGCGCTGTCCATCATGCTTGGTGAGGGCGTGGTAGCTTGAGTCAACTGATCATCCTCAGTCAGGAAACAAAGAGTGATCAATTCTGGTGTTCGGCTCATTTTCTTCTTTTTATGAAGTCTGACATCCCAGCCCAAGACCTGTGTTACTTAAATTTAATGCAGGTCTTCCCACTTAATATAACCTAATCTAGAAAGTTCCTCACAGACACACCAAGAGGTGTGTTTCCATGGTTCCTCTTAATTCAATCATGTTAATTATCAAGATTAACCATCATTTCATTGAGGACTGGAGAGCGGGCTCAGTGGTTAAGAGCACTTGCTGCTCTTCCAGAGGACCTGAATTTGGGTCCCAGAACCCGTATGATAGCCCACAACTGTCTGTAACTCCAGTTCTATGGCACCTTATGTTCTTTTTTGGCTCCTGCAGATACACACACACACATATGTAAGATAAATACTTTTTAAAAGATCGCACAAGTACCAATGGACAAATTGCACACCACCAGGTTCTCTGGTTGCAGACAACAGCAAAGACTCTGGGTAATCAAAGAAGAACAAGGCCTACTTTATGCAAGTATCTATAAAAACACTTCAGAAGTCAATGACTAGCAGAGTACGGGATGACACACCTTAAATCCTAGTACTTGGGAGGCAGAGGCAAGGGGATCATGCGTTTGAGGCCTACACGGCCCCAGTCTCAAAAAACTGAAATTAAAAAAGAAGTTAAAGATTAAATGCAGCTGCTGAGAGGGAGGACGTGAACGGCCACCAGCTCCTCCTTGGTCACTGCTGCATGTTTTTGTCTGTTGACAGTGGACCCTGGAGCAGACTGATCTCGACTCCCAATATTCACCCTTCTCCATTCAGGTGTCCTGGAGGCTGCTTGGGGAGTCCCTCAGAGAAATCTCAGCGGCTTCTCCCCTACTCAGCAGCACTCAACAGGTGACATAGGGTCTTCCTCCTATGTGTGTGATGCTGTGATCTCTCTCTCGCCTCTTCCTCCTCCTTCTTCTGTGTGTGTGCGCACACGCGTGTGTGTAGAGATGGTTATTGTTGCACGTTTGTCCTCTCCTACTTCCTGATTACTTTTTTCTGCATTACATTTGAGTCTACTTTTCCCCCACCACTATGTACCTCATAGACAGTAGGATAGCAAACCCAGAAAGCTGGCATTGTGCCACATGAGCCCATCATTTCATGGAGAGTGCACAGTACCCCTCTCCCAGGATGTGGAACCTGTGATGTGCAGCTGTGCGCACATTGGGGATGAAGGTAGTGAGTGAAGTTAAGGTCACAATCAGTAATGCTAAAACAGAGGCCCTTATCTGTACTATTTCAGTTTAACTTTGATGGCTATTAGTATCACATTAACAAAATCTAGGCCTACCCATTAGCATCCTGATGGTGGATTATGTTGTATATATTTGATACAGGAATTCTCATCTTAATTGCAGGCAGGACCTAGGTAGGGAATTCTAGACTGTATAAGAGACAGAGCAAGCTGAGCTCTAGTAAGCATCCATAGCTCTCGTCTTTTGGATTATGGATGTGTTAGGATCAGTTGCTTCAAGCTCCAGCTGCTGTGCCTCTCTGTCATGATGGACTGCACCTTGAATGGTGAGCCACAGTAAACCATTTTTTAAATCAGGATATTTTATCACAGCAACAGGGAAAGAAGCTAAGATGTCAGCCAAAGGCCCCTAGGAATAGAGGAGGAGTCATAGAAGGGAGCCCTGATAGCCCCGTGGGAAGGACTGTGCTCTGTGGCTGTAGCTTTGAAGGCGGTGAGGAAGGATCCCAAGTCAGTGAACATGGGTAACCATTAGATCCTGGGGAAGTCAGCAATATGTACTCTCCTGCCAGAGCTGTCAGCTAGGAAGCACCCTCCCAAGTGAGGTCTTGCTCTTGGCTCCATGAGATTCAAGTTGGGTTTGAGATATGTGGAGCTATAAGATAATAAATTTGTGCTATTCCCACCCATATATTTTGTAGTCTGTCACAGGACAGTGAACTAATATACATTGTATACCATGTTGACCTGTCTGTGAGTACTCGTCATCACAACCAGTGACAACACAAGTTATTTCCTTCACAGACATCCTCCTGTGGTGCCCTGTTGGGATTCACCCTCAGTAGCCCCACCTTCCAGTGTCTTAGGAGGAGGCTAATCCCTTGCCTTTGTTTTTTATGTTTTGTTTTGTTTTGAGATATGTTTCCGGGCAAGCCTTTCCACAGCAATGCTTGCCAGCTCTCCAGTTACCTTCTCTGACTGCTAATCTCAGTTTGACCTTCCAGAACCGTCTCTAAATACACCTTGTGCCTTTTTCTGTATTATGCTTACTATGAGGCATGGATCTTATCATATTTGCATGAGATTCTTGTTTAATCTCTGTCTCCCTAAGTGCCAGAGAGAGCAGGATTTTTTTCTCATCTATTCTGTTGATTCTTCAGTTTTATGTCACCATGCACGCAGTAGGTGGCAAGTAGATCTTTCTTAGAATAAATGGATGAATAAATGAACAAATGAATGATAGTATTCAAGATGTCCAAATCTAACTGCCCCTGATTTTTCAGAGTCACACACACACACACACACACACACACACACACACACACACACACACACACACACACACCTATGAAGTCTGGAGGCCAGAAGAGGACATCAGAAAGTGGAGTTAGGGTAGTTTGTGAGCTGTCCTACATGGGTGCTGGGAACCAAACTCCAGTTTTCTGCAAGAGTGACAAGTACTCTTAATTGCTGAGCCAGTTCTCCAGCTCCTGCCCCTGCCTTCCTAAGTGGCAGAGAAACAAGAATCATATTCAGTTGTGCATGCATCCAGTCAAGGAAGTTTTTTTTTCTAAGTCATCAGTGTGTTGCCATGCTAACCTGATTCTGATTTAGTGCTGGGTAGTTGGTTACACTTCTGTAAATTCCAAATGGATAGCTTAACCTGACTGAGCCCAAATTGCATGGTAAACCATTTTGCTTTTGTTTTTAACTCTGTAGCTTTTTTTTCCTCCAGAAGTAATTTGCCTGATTCATTCAGATGAAAACAAACCTCAATAACTGTATTATTCCCCAGAGAGCATAGGCTCTCCTTTGCCAAACATAAGTATCTCAAGAAGGAATTGCTGAAGTAAACTTAGTTACCTTTTGGCCAAATGCTTCTTCGAATTATTTAACCAAAGATAGCAAGCTGCACCTAGGGGAAGCCCAACATCTGGATGAAGAATGAAGTATCCAGATGTTTTCAAGTATCTAGATGCTTCCAACCATCTGGATCTTTCGGCTATTGACAAATGATCCAGCTGCTTTGCAGAAGATGGTATACCTCGTCAAAGGGAAAAGTGGCACTCTTAAAAAACGGGATGGCATCCTGTGCACTCCATGGGGTCTGTGTCTCTCCCCGAAGCCACAGTTCAGTGAGAGGAAATGGAAACGGCTTCCTGTTGCGTGAAGCTGTCTTCTGGCTGTGAGTGCCAGACTGCGGAGTATGTTATGTTGTTGTCTTGTCTACCATCTCGGTCTCCGTGGTCTTTTTGTTCCATTTATAATGTCTTCCCACCTTCACTGCTAGCTTTACATACGGGCTTGGAGACAGCTGCTGCTCATGCTTTGAAACTACGAAGCACCAAACTTTCTTTACGTGTTGAAGTGTAGAGAAAGATCGGGAGGCACAAATCCCATTGTAAACAGGAATTCCTGAGCTTCGGTGGTTGGGTGTTTCTGAAACAAGAATTTTAGACAGGATTACCTCTAGCCTCCATGTATGGCTCAGCTGTGACCAGATTCAAGGTTGCATTTAAAAACTTAAATGAAGACTGGAGTAGAAGAACGTAATTGGAGAGATTATTGAGGCTGGAAATGAAACCCACATCACAGAATCCTCGTCTAATGGTTGTTGGTATGTAGAATTGAATTTGAAGTCCTTAAACAGATGTGCTAATAGCGAACACAGATGTGAGGCGGGGATTTACCCTTTACTTGATAATGCTGTCATTCTCTAAGGAGGTAGTACACATGAAAACACATGAGGAAGTGATAGTAAGCCGCATGGTAGAGCAGTTAAGAGTGATTGAGAAGGAGTGAGGGGCATGCTTTGGCCTCATCTTCAGGGCACATATGTACACACATAGGACCCAGAGAGGTCTCTGCCTTAACTCCATGTCTGTTTCCTCCTACAAATCACAGTTACCAACAAAATAGAGGCATCTGGAGCTTCATGAGAGCTGGACCAGGAGGCATGTGATTCTGGTTACCTTTAATGACATCAGCTCTTCCTAGGGAATAGATGTAAATAGGTTTCATTTGTGCATGTTTGTCATACAGATCCTAAGTGACAGACCCGCAGAGACAGGTTGTAGGTCGAACATTAACTCAAATTAGTGCATGAAGACATCAGCTTAAGCGGACAAACCCCAATGTCTTTTGCTTGAACTTTTGGTTCCAAATTGTCCTAAAAAGCCAAATGGTTTCAATTTCATTGTATATAAATGAGATGGTTGTGTATTTACTTCCCACTTGCCCTGCCAGTGGGTGGGGCTGGTGGGGGAAGGCAAGGACTAGCAGCATGGAATAATCCATCTGGATCCCGTTATATGATGATTATATAGTTTGTTCTATTGTTTTTAACAACGCCTTCCATTCCGCCTGTGTGTTAGCCAGCACTGACGGGGAGTGACATTTTGACTTTGACTCTTTTTGAGACATGTCTGTAAAGCTATTTTATTAAAGGAGTGGTCTGTACTAACGATGGCTAGTGTTTATTGGCCAGGACCCATGCAATACGCTTCCATGCACACCCCCTTCTAAAACTTCGCAGCTGCCCCGTGACCTAGAGATGATGAACCTCATTGGACAGGGAGGAAAGGAGCGATTCAAACACTTTAAGCATACCTAATGAATGTCAGAAGAAGGGTTAAAACCCAGGCAGGTCTCAATAAATGCCTCCTCCTGGATATCTCTGTGTAGAGTGATTGCTTAACTATTGTAAGGGTAAAATTAGTTCATGGTCAGAGGAGACCAGGATTGCGATGGGGCAGGCTGGAAATGTTTGAGGCCCTGCAGTGCTGAGTCCATTGCAACTGCTCATGCTGGTCATTATGACACAGAAGCTATTGTGGGTAATGTGTAAGTATATGTTTCCATAATAAAGCTTTATTTATTCATGGTTATTGAGGTTGGAGTTTCATATATCACTACATATGATCCTTGTTTGGATTCTCGTTCAACCATTTGAAGATGGAAAACCCATTCTTAGCTCACAAGCCACACAGAATGTGGCAATGAGTTGGATCTTGGTGGTAGTTGAAAGTTTGGTGACATCTCTTGTAGAAAAGTCATAGGAAAATACATGAGCATGATGCCTGAGGACTTAAGGTGCAGCTCCAGAAAGTTTGCTCATATCATCCTGGGCCTGTCCTTATGGTGGACCAGGGAAGCTGGGAGTGGAGTGGGGGAGGGGTCTGTGTTGAAGCTCAAAGCGTGGACTGTTTCTTTTCATGGCTATATATATTTGCTTTATGTGCAATGCCAGAAATATCAGGAGCAGCCGGGGAGGTTTCCAGACAGTTCCATGGGTTCAGCGTGGGCGAGCCGTTCATTCTCGCATTCCTTCATGCATTCACTAACTTATGCAACACATTATTGCTGAGACCTCTTATGTGTCAGTCACAGGACTACATTCATGTATCAGACAATGAAACAGATAGGTCACACAACCTCGCAGAACTCCAATATCTTCAGGACACAGGCACTAAGCACACAGGACTCACTTCAGGACCTGACGTCACCATAGACCCCCACACACTCTTTTCTTTTTTTTTTAATCTGCTTATCTTTGAGCTGGGGTTAAAATAATAGGTTATTGAGCTTAAACACACCAGACAGTGAGGAGGGGCCCCACTGAGGAGGGCTCACTGACCTGGAGGTGGGTCAGTCTGTGACTTCCCTTCTCGTGCACAGTAGTGGGCTAGCAGAGGAAAGTGGACTCTGCCGCCAGAGAGGCATGCTTCCTGACAGATTTCCTTTCATGCTCCCGGGTCCTTCAGCCTATTTTTGCCTTTCCTTCTGCCCATGTAGGTTACAGATTTCAGAGCTTGTTAGGTCTAGGGCTGGAGGGGAACCCAATGCACATACTAAACCGAGCCCAGTACAGTTCAGAGTTACCAGTGAGGTTTGAGATATGATGACAGAATCCTTCACTGAATAGTGGCTAGTGCTGGGCATTTTGCTCAGAATTTTTTTTTAATTATATTATTTGTGTGTGTGTGTACGCGCCTGGCCTGCATGTATGAATGCTCACTATATGAATACAGTGCCCTGGAGGCCAGAAGCAGGCATTGAATCCCTTGAGAATAGATTTGCAGGTAGTTGTGAGCTATCAATGCTGGGGCAGAAGCTAGGTCTTCCAGAAGAGCACAGTGCTCTTAACCACTGAGCCCTGGCTCCAGTCCCCTGCTGAGCAATTTTCGATTCCTTTTTATTTTTCACCACTTAACCTTCACTCTGTAAGCTAATTTCCTCTGAAGTGTAGATAAGAGAAATTAAAGTTCAGGTGGCTTATATAACTTGACCAAGGCTATAGGAAGCCTGGAAGGTACAGAGCTAGGGTTGTTTGACCATCTATCTGCCAGATGCCACTAACCTGGCCCTTCCTGTCCTGATTCTGGGCATGACTCACCCCACTGGTGAAGATGCAAAGTCAGACAAGTATTGCTGGAGACATGGAGAAGTCAGAACCCTTACATTTTGCTGGTGGGAATTCCAGGTGACATTGCCCTTTGGAAAGAAATCCAGCAGTTTCTGAAATGACCAAACATGCAACTACCACACACACAGCAAGGCCACTCCTGTGTAAATCCCGGATAGCCATGGAAGTGTGCTCAAAGTCTTGTCCGTGAGCGGGGGAATGACCACAGCGTTATTCTTAGCAGCAAAATGACCAGAACAACCTAAATGCCCACAAACCGACAAATGGGTAAATAAATTGTATCAAATCCCCTTAACTGTTCTTCAGCCACGAACACTGATGTGCGCATGAGTCGGTCACACGATACCACATGCATAGGATGCAATTGCATTCATATGAAACTTCCAGGAGTGGGGCAATTCTCAGGGACGGAATGTCAGTGGGTGGCTGCTTGGAAGTGAGAGAGTTCATGGGGGAAGAGAAGGAGAATAGGTGAAATGGACTGAAAAGGCTGCAGTTGGCTGGAGTGATGGTGGGTGGTGGCTTGTCTCTGAATGAGCTCAACCCGTCTGATCGCACATTGTAAGTAGGTGGATCAGACGAGCATGGGAGGGGCCTTCGTGCTTTGCTCTCAGCAGAGACCTTCTGAGCTACACCGCCACCTGATTGCAGATACCCTCCCGGGAGGCCAGCTTGTGTGATAGCCTCTGAGCCTCTGCAAGAGGCTGGGAGTGGTCAGCCAGCCACAAATCCATGGCAGCCAGGGAAGGTAGCACTAACTGTTCAGACCGCTTTGAACTCTTTCCTGGAAGTGTAAATGTTTACCGGGTCTAATCAGGAGAAATGAAAAATCACACGTCTCATTCCGACTACGTCGCCCCTGATCATAGGTGTTGTTAAAACAGCTTGTTCATGACTTTATAAATATTCCAAGATTTATTTTGAAGCCATGTTTCATTATTCCTATGCTATGATTAAATATTGAGACTATTGCTTTTCCAATTGTTCTAGTGCAGTATTTAATGAGCGCAATTAAATGGAAAAATTGCCTTTTTAACTGATGATAGTCCATTAGTGTCTCTGTCTCTTCAGAAAAGAAAAGAAGTGAATTATTAGAATGACAAACGAGGAAAAGTTCCCACCGTGATGGAGAGGTGCGATTTCCCTCCACATAATCTTCAATTAGTGATCTCTGTAAGAGGGTGTTTTTCAAAAGGGTAATAGAGAAGTAATGAGATCAGAAGGAGGTCAACCCGGCCTTCTCTCGCTGGCAGTTTGATTAATTTATTCCTCCTTCTTGGAGATTGCTGCAAGGGGCTTTTGTCGCCCCGTGTTTTTCATGGGACCATAGCATGAGTGACTACTGATAGATTCGCTTCCAGGCAAGCAAGCAAGTCTGCTGCCCTGGAACAGGGGGGTCAAGGATTAGGGCTTTCTTTTTTTTTTCTTTCTTTGGTATTTGTTTGTTTTTGCTTTGGCACCTGAACTTGAACACTCACAGGTAGTTCTGGATGCTGGTAACAAGGATGCTGGTGATAAAAGAAACAATTTTTTTTTTAAATCAGTGTCTTGAAGTGGGAGAGATGACTCTGCAATTAAGAGTTCTTGCTGCTCTGGCAGAGGACTCAAGTTTGGTTCCCAGCAACCATGCTGGGTAGTTCACAGCTGCTAGAATCGCCAGCTCCAGGGGATCTAATGCATTTTCCTGGCTTCTACAGGGGCCCATGCAAACACACACACCAGTAAAAATTAAAAATCTTAAAAAATATTGACACCTTCCAACACCAGATATCTCCTAGGGTCTGCCTGGTGCTAGGCAAATATAGGCTCTGTTCATTCCCACAGGAACCATGATCTGGAAGGATGAGGAAATGGGCTCAGATAGCTACTTCAAAGTTTACAGTTAAGGAGCCCCAGATAGCATTTGAACCCCCTGCCTGCCTTTGACCTTTGGTGTTCTTCTTGGAGTACACCCCCATGAGACCTCTGGTTGGAATGGAGTTTTCTTCTTTCCAGTGTGTGGGATCGCAGGGAAACAGGTCATACAGCGGGAGCCCTGCTGGGGGAGGTGGACCGTGGGGATCTTCACGAATCAGCAAGCGTCCCAGGTGCCACTATGCAGTTTGTGGACGCTGCAGGGCTGGAAGCTGCAGGGTCGCATCATGTGTGAATAAGTACCAGTTTTGGGTCATTTCTTCTTTCCTTTGGACACCTCCAGCCTCAGCATTGTTTTCCTGTGACGGTGTCATCATTCCCCAGGGGAGCATGCAGCTGAGCATCCTCATCACACACAGGAAGCCCAACTTATTGGAGGGATTGTAATATTACAGTTCCGACTACACTGCTGCTTCCTGTGTGTCTAAAGAGAAGCTGAGAAGCTATTAAACGCCTTTGGCCAGTCTCTGCCTCTGTCTGTCTCTGTCTTTCATCTCAGGCTGTTACTGAAAAGGAAAATATAGTATGTTGTTTTCTGGTGTGCATGTCTAACACATGGCTTATATATTATTTTTCACAAATACCAACAGATTTCTGAGTTGCCACTGATCTTGGGTCAACTGTCTCAATTTGACACCCACATCCACAATATGTTTAAAATACAGACCTACCTTCTATTGACAAAGTTTACTTACTCCATTTCTGACATGTATTTTTGCAATAAAACCTCAATTTCTGGGTCCTTGGAGGTTGTGTTTTTTTTTTAATATTGAATATCAAACTTGCCATTGTGGTAATGCCCTACAAGCATATGAAAAAATCCTACTCTTCCAACAACTTGTTTTGCTTTTGTGTGTGTCCCTGGGAAGCTTGTCACCTTAGCCACCCCCAGATTCCGTGGTCCCGGTGATAGCCCTGGGCGCCACCTCCCCCAGGAGCCTCCACAAGGACTTGGATCCTGACCTTGTGCATTCAGGTTCCTAAGTGAGCTGATGTTGAGGAAACTGGCCCAGCCCATCCAAACCCAGAGTTCATTTATACAGCAGCTATGGGACTAAATTATGGTTCAGGTCTGTCTTATGAAAGATGATAAATGAATATGTCACATTGGGAAAGAATCCACTTTGTCATCGTATGACAGCCTGGCTTGATTTGTTCGAGGCGGCTTCCTAAAAGTCCAGATGGGGGTATAAGGTATGCAGGCTGAGCAGGGCAGCTCCCTGCCCATTTCTAGGGTCCGGGGCATCTTGATTGGTCTGTCTCAGCCCCTGCAGCCCCGGGTGGAAGGAGAGGACTTCACTGGGCAGTGATGATACTTCATAGTCGGTGTTTGGTTGCACTTGGGGAACAAGAGCGCTCAGCAACCATAAATCATGACCCATCTCTTTCAGTCTCGAGGGGAGTTGTTGCGTACTCCATGCTTGCTCCCAATGGAAATGTCTGCTGGAGATAACACGAAGCTTCCACAACCTATAACTTCCCCCTCCCTCTTGTAACTGCTCCTTGGTCTTTTAAGTCGGGATGCATTCTTCCAAATTTCAAGCAGACAACATTTATTTATTTACTCATTCATTTATTGGCTTTTTGAGACAGGTTCTTAGATGTCCAGGCTAGCCTAAAACCAAATATGTAGTTTAAGATGATCTTGAAGTTCTGATCATCCTTGCCTCAGCCTCCAGAGTGCTAGGATTATAGACACTATGGCAGGCTCATAGTGAGCTAAGAAACCCATTTTTAGCTATAATTTTTCTCCTTCCGAGACCTATGACTATGGCCATATGACTTTGTCTAAGATATTTCTTGGCAAAAGCAACTACAGTAAACCCTAGCGCTTTCTAGAGAGAACATTAAAAAGAGGGAATAGTTGAGTCCTTAGCTCTAGTGCCCTGTGACTCAGCCTCCAGAGCCCTGGGATTTCAGGGAACCCCACAGACATCAAAGCTATCCTTCTGTATCTGTAACAAGAAAATCCCCAGCTCTGGAACAAGCAAGTGAAATGTTGATTATGTCTGAGGCAAATCAGGTGATAGCAGAACAGTGTAGCCCAGGTTAGCCTGAGCTTCTTTATAGGCCAACAGGCTCCTCTCCGTTTCCCTGCAGAAGGTGGGTCTAAGCTCCCAGAAGAGTTCCAGCTTGTATCATCAGTGAGCTTCTTAGAAGCCTTTCAAAAGGAAAGAAAAAGGGCAACTGAGTCCCCGAGCATATTCTCGGATTTTACTTTTACATTTGTATCTGTGGGTTGATCAGTAGATGGATTTGTATTGTGTGGTGTTGAGACCGAAACCAGGATCTTCTGCAAGCATTCTTTTCACTGAGTAAACCATATCTCCATTTACCTACCTGTATATTAGGTCAGGAATTGTAGATGCTTGTCCGTGTGGTCCTAGGAAAGTTGTTTAATTTCCGCCCTGTCTACACACTGGTGGCGACAGAGGAGGTGGTGGCCACGATGAGGGTGGTAGTCCTCTGAGAGCGTGGCAGTGTAAAGGTTCACTGCTGTGTTCAAGGATCAGTATTTCCTGGGGACCCGCTCTGCTCTGTGTTGGGAGTCAAAGGGGAATGAGATACAGAAAGGAGAGAAAATGAAGTCAGGTAGCTGATGTTGTCACCGTGTCAGGCTTCCAGTGGGAACGAACAAAGGGCATTCTCCCCACTGTGGACCCAGGGGGTGCTGAAAACCTTCCCCCAGCTAAGCAAAAAACGCTTTCCGCATGCTGTCCAGGTTCTCCTTGCTGTGGTCTCAAGGCGGGCAACCTTTGCTGACACAGTTTTAATTATCATAAGAAACCATTACAGGGAAATTACAACCCGGGGGCATCTGCGCGCTAACATTTGGTTCTGGTTTTTTTGAGACAGGAATTTCCTTCTCTGGCTACCCGTGGTCCAGCCGGTCCTCCTCTGCTGCATTTGAAAGGGGCACTGGCTCTCTGAAAGAAATCAAAAAGGCTGAAGGAGCGGAGAAGTGCGATGTTTCTTAGAATAGCCCTCTGCCTTGGATGTTCTGGAAGGAGCAGTGTCTGTATTGCTGACCCTGTCACCAACTGGGCTGGAATAACAGCAAAAATAGCTCTTGAGGCTTTGAGGCAAGTATGACCTGGCCCCGTAGCTGTGGCGGGAGCATTTGACTGGCACCCGAGGCCAGGTGTCAGGGTCCAGCAGCAAATCCTGTGCGTATAGCGACATTCTTTATCTGGCAAAGCGAGCCATTTCCTTCATGCACTCCTGGCCAGTGTAAGACAGTCACGGAGGGAGCCCTTTACAACGTCTGTACAGTGAATCAGGGCAAATGTAGGAAGGTGTCTTTTCTCTGCTTTTCTAATCACAATTTGTAGAATTTCATTCGCATCTTCTATTTGGCATTAAGCACTGCCCCCAACCCCCAGAAAACTACTGGAAAAGTCCTGCCCAAACTGTTAAGAAAACATTGTACCCTGTCATTAATCAGGGATAGTCAATTAATAATTGCTCTTGTAGTGAAAACAGATTGCCAAGCCAGACCTGGTGGCACCGGCCTATAATGCTAGCTGCCGAGAGGCTGAGTCAGGAGGGTCTCAAGTTCAAGTCCTGCGCAGTCAACTTCATGAGACTCTGCCTCCTAGTACTAAGTAAAAATAAAAGGGTTGGGGGATGTATATTGGGGTGGAGCACTTGTCTCTCGGGTATGAGGCTCTGCTCTTCCCCCAGTTCCATAAATGCAGTAACATTAACAGTTAGACAAAAACCATTATCTATATGAAGGTACTTACTGCTATTGAGCTCTAGAGTTAAAAGTCAACGTGCTAAAATTTACATTATAAATTTTGTCTCACAAGTCTTCAGAAGAAAACACTGACTGACAGTCCAGCCTTATGTGACTGTCCTCATCTATGGGTTTAACAGGGTGCCGCTAGGCCTAAGGTGTCCCCACTCTGTTATCCCCTGTGAAGATGTTTCCTTCCGAACGTGCCGGGAAAGTTTAGGTATGTTTCTCACTCTCCTCACCCACCCTCAAGGAGAAATTTAATTTACTCTGTTATGTGTACTCCTTAAACTTCCTCCTGGAAACAGAAGAAAATAAAATTAGATTTTTGTAAGCTGAGATGCTACGCATGTTATTTTTATTTTCAATACAGGTACATCTCTCTCGTTTATTTTTAAACACTTCCTCATAATATAAATAATCTCATCGCTTCTGTTGCAGCCTGCTTATTCAGACAGGTAGGAGTTTGGTCCTAAAGATTGGCGTTAAATTGAGGAAATCATTCATGTAGTAAATAAGATAATTTGTTTTTGCCCAAAAAAGATTAAAATATAGATTTTTTTCAAGGTCTGTATTATTTTTAACACCTACAGTCCCTGAATATGTTTGATTCAGATTTGCTATCCATAATTTGAAAGGGCTTTTTATTGCAATTAAACTAAAATATTTTTTCAGTTAAAGAAGTCAATGTTTTCTGCTTGAGAATTTTCTCCTCCTTTACCTATTTCTCTTTCTCCTCTGCTTCCTTCTCCTTTCCTTCTTCCCTCCTCCTCTCTGGCCTCCTCCCCTTTGGCTAAATAAAATCTTCAGGTAGATGGTTGTATCGGCTCCTAAAACAGGAACTAAGGGGAAATAGGAAACCGACATATTTGATTGGTACTTGTGTACCTTTTGCAACTTGGTGCCGCTCTCCAAATAAGAAAACAATAGTCTAATTATATACTACTGTGTAAAGTGTCCTGACTGCCTTATTTTTGAGTGTATATGTAGGTGAGATTCTTCAGAGACCACCTTAGTGATGTTGGTAGCTGTCTTAGTTAGGGTTTCTACTGCTGTGAAGAGACCATGACCACGGCAACTCTTACAAAGAAAACGTTTAATTGAACTGACAGCTTACAGTTCAGAAGTTCAGTCCATTATCATCATGGCAGGGAGCGTGCAGGTAGATGTGGTGTTGGAATCCTATATCTCGCAAGCAACAGGAAGCTGACTGACACACTGGGCAGTATCCTGAGCATAGGAAACCTCAGTGACACCCCTCCTCCGACAAGGCCACACCCACTCCAGCAAAGCCACACCTCCTAATAGTGCCACTCCCTATGAGATTATGGGGGCCAAATACATTCAAACTCCACAGTAGTCGTTTGTTTTCACTTTCATGTTCAAGACATGGCTCCAAGATTAGGTGAAGACCCTCGTGGGTGAGGCCCTTTAACCTCTCTCATGTAAAAATCAGTGTGTCTTAGCTCAATTTCTATTGACGTCGCACAGTAACTTATACCAATTACTTTATAATGAAGAGAAGTTTATTTTGGCCCTCCCTCATGAAAGCGAGAGGGCCAAGAGCATGGTGTAGGCATCTGTTTGGCTTCCGGTGAAGGTCTCGTTCTGCTTCAACTATAGACTATGAAGGCTGCAAAGTCAAAACAGGTGCATGCAAAAGAGAACAAAATGCTATTGAGCTACATACAGAAGGGAGCCAAGCCTTTCCCGTGAGACAGGCATTCACCCCTCATGAAGACCCTACCCCAAAGATCAAAGGTCTCTTTCTAGACATCCCTCTTCTAACCCTGTCAAACTAGTGCTCTATCTCCTGGGCATCTGAGTTTATAGACCCTGTCTTCTCATTATTTTTTTTGTTGTTGTTGTTGTTGTTAACTTTACACAAGATAGAGACACCTGGAAAGAGGGAAGTTCAATTGAGGATTCGCCTTCATCCGATTGGCTTGTGGCATGTCGATAAGGAAGTTTCTTTATAGCTAGTTGATGTGGGAGGCTTAGCCTACTGTGGGCAGTGCTGCCCTGACTTCTCTCCATAGTGGACTGTGTGTGACCTGTGACAGGAAATAAACCCTTTCCTCCCAAGTTGCTTTTGTCATAGTGTTTATCTCAGCAATAGGGACTTAGGTAGGACACCCTGACTCAGTCAAGTAACATGTCCCTGTCTGCTCCTCTGGGGAGGTGGGGAATGGGCATGCTGTGTGACACAGGGATGGGGTCTTGCGTTTTATCGTGCCGATTTCCTCAGCCTTAGTTCCTCTGGTCACCTGAACTGTCTGTGTTAATAGTGTCTCATAAAGTATCTCTTGTGCACTAGCCGTGAGCCCAATACTTTTGTGTACGTGGCTTTATTTCATCCTTCCAGCAACCTGTGAGGTGTCCACTATTGTGGCCTCTTTTACAGACATAGAAACAGACTTGAAGAAGGTGTGTACCCTTCCGACAGGGAACCTGTACACACCTTCTTAGGGGCAGTCTCCCTCTAATACTCTGTTTCTCAGCACTAAGCCAAGCCAAAGCAGGAGTGAGGGTTTGGAGTGTCAGCCATGTCTGTTAGGGAGAGACTTCCTCCTACTCAGTAGGCTCAGGCTATTCTCCCATAGTTCAGTTTAGATCCTCCTCTCCCAAGCAGTTTTCTCAGGACCCTTAGGATGGCTTAGTGTCTGTCTCCTGTGTCACTGTCCTGCCTGTGCCCACCACCATCCTGGCTCTGGGCTTTTGGGTCTCTGTACTCAAACCCTTATTCTCCATCTTTTGCCCCAGAGAGATTCTGCACACTTTTATTAAGAGACGGACTTGCTGGGTCCAGATGAACTTACTGTTTGGCAATCTCTGCTTCTTCATTTTATGAACTATTCCCAAATCACTGTTTGGCTCCATGCAGTTTCAGAGACTCTCACCATTGTGTAGCTATTTCCTCTGACCGAAAACTTTAATTTGTGGGGGGTGGGGATGACTTCTTAAGACTTAGAAATTAAATGAGTAAGTAATTAGGAAGTAAATGATTGTCAAGGCTCAGGACCCTCCTGAAAGTTACAACGCCTCCCCACCCCCACACTTATAACAGTTGGCAGGGAAAAGCAACCTGGAAGTTCAGTGGGACGTTTTAGTGCATAGCTTTTTGAGTCCTCATCCATTGGGTTATTCAGTGATGCAGCTGCCTTTGAGTCACCCACACTCCCATACACTTCCCCGATGAACTTGGCACTTCTCTCGGCTGGACTTGGGTGAAGTCCTTTCCTTGGTCTGCCGATGGCAGGAATAGGTATCTGTTCATGTCTCCCTAAGGACCATGAGCAGCTTCGATGCAGGGCAAGTGATTTACCCTCTCTGGTGTCAGGATCCAGCCCACTCCTGAACTGAGGGAACCTGGGAGATGGAAGGGCTGAATGAATCCAGAAGCTAAGAAGCTGAAAGATGGATGTTAGTCAAGAGCCAGCATTTTATTCAAGCCATTCAGTCCACACTGTACGGCTTATTCCATTTGCTCAAGTTCAAAGACTTCATTCATCTCCTCCAAATATTTATGTAGTTTAGTTAATAGGATAATAAGCTATTTTTTTGGTGGCTAATGAGCTGTTGGTCAAATATGATGATCCTAGCCTGGCTTATCCCTGATGTTAGTTTAATAATAAAGGTTGGTCACTGTGATTGGCCAGAAGTAAGTCTTCAGGGCTGTGTGTCCATATGAGGTGCGGGGTGTGAGGACATGAGTGAGGCAGTGAGGGGGTGATGCCAGATTTCTGCTCTCTCACTCTCTACCTTATTTGTCCAGTGAGACAGGGTCTCTTACTGAACCTGGAGTCCACTGTGGTTTTGCCAGGCTGACTGGCCAGTGAGTCCAGCTATCCTTCTGTCTCTCTCACTGGGGTTACAGGCTTGTGCAGCCATTCCCAGCTTTTACATGTATTCTGGATTTTAGGTCTTGGTGCTGGCACATGCCAGAAGTGCTCTTACCTACTCAAGCATCTTCCCCCTTTTATTATTATTATTATTATTATTATTATTATTATTATTATTATGACAGTGTCTCACATAGCCTGGCTGGCCTTGAATTCTCTAGTAGCTAAGGAGAGCATGGACTCAAACTCCTGACTCTCCTGCCTCCATCTCCCAAGGGCTATGATTAGAAGTATGTGCTACCACATCCAGCAAGAATTCATACTTACTGGGTGCTCTTTTTGCTTTCTCGAAGCCTGCATTTAGAAACTTAGACTAGTGAACCTCAAGGGTTCTACTAGGTTTCTTTTCCCCATTTTATAAATGAAGAGGCTGAGAGTCAGAAAATTGAAATTTGCTGTATGTCACACAACTGGTCAGCTATAGGGAAGATCTGTCTCCAGTCTCCACGGTCGTAACTCTGCAATCATAAACCACAGTAACTGTTGAGAACCTGTATCAGGCATCGTTCTCCAGAGGAACAGAACCTATGGAATTAGTATAGATTAAAGGGGGATTTATTCGATCAGCTTACATGATGCAGTCTGGTTAGTCTGACAGTGGCTGTCAGCATATTGGCGAGGCTGTGGACCTGGAAGCTGCTTAGACCATGAGGCTGGATGCCTCAGGAGTCCCAAGTGAAGGCTGGAGGGGTCGTGGAGGTCCACTGATCTTTAGTCATTGTTGGCAGCCTGAAGGAACTGGGTTCCTGATGCCAGCAAGGGAAGGAAGCAGCAGAAACAGCACCAGCAGCTGCAGCAAGGGGGTAGATGAACTCATAAGGAGTAGAGGATGTCGCCAATGAGACGGGAAGGCAAAGCCCGGGACCACCTTGCACCCAATTGATATGAGAAGGTGCTACCCACATTTTGAGCTGCTCTTTCAGGTTTATATCCCCTGATCAAAGAGATCCTCAGCGGCTATGTTTGTCTGCTTATCGTTGAGTTGGTCAAGACAACCAAGACTAGCCATCATAGAACCTTTGTACAAATACTTCACAAACCCATTTCAACCAGGTTTCTTGGATATTATGCCTCGTTGGGTAGAACACTGTGCTTTCTGAGGCTGCAAGCTCGTTTGCAGGTGTAAAGAGAAAACAGAACCTCAAGAAGCATTACAACTCTGGGATTTGGCATCGTCTCCTCTGACCTGATAGTTGGTTTAAAGCACACCGAGAGAGTGTAAGATTTACTCCTAAGATTCTCTGCCCGTCTGAAACAGTTCAGTGTCTCATATTTATAGTACTCTTCTGCTGCAAGACATATGCATGCAGCCACAGACACATGCCCATCTTAAATGACAGTAATGGCAATGTAGCTATGCTCCCTTCCAGCCCTGAGGAATCCATATTTCATGAGTTGGAGGCATGTGGGTTGCCTGTGCATGGGAGTTTATTGGTACATTAGTGACAAATGGCTACTTTGTACAATTGTCACCTAAAGTTCTGGCTTAAGTTATCTGGAGTCTAGTTTTATTGAAGATGAATCTGAATGTAAATGATGAGTGCAATTATGGAATTCCAGTTAGAGGTACAGTGAGGAACTGGAAAGGCCACAGCAGAAAGGGCATTATCCTTGCCTTCATCTGTTTTCCTTTAGATGATCCATCCGTAGTAAATATTTCATGTGCTTTGCATATCGGTCCGAGTTCCCTCTGTGAGGTCAGGTAAATGGAATGTAAATCCCCACTGCATGTACTCCAAACAGTAAAATGGTGTTATTTGATGTTACACAGCATAAACATGCAGATTTGATTCCCCCTTTACTCATGCTGTAAAAACAAAGTTTTTAAAGTGGTTAGCCATACCTGGAAATGTAAATGCATCCGCCTAATGTAATGCCAAAGAAAAATTAAGACAAATGATACCACACGGCTGCCACAAACTGCGGCTCGTTCAAAATTCACTTTAGTTATTATGCTGTGAGTGCGGGCTCTCACCCTCCTCTGTGAACACACAGTTTATGTTGAATGCAACATGAATCATTTTAATAGACCAAGCAAAAAGTCCCCAAAGTCGATTTTCAAATTATGAACCTTGGAACAGAATATAACAACAGCGAACAACAAATAGTTCAGACTTTCGCTCTGAGCTCTGGGTGAGCCATTAAAGATACAGGGAACACTTTTGCTCAGATGCTGCACGGTTCTTAGCCTAATGGCAGAAATAACAGAAACTGTGGCTTGCAGTGCAGCCCTTTCAGCCATCGTTCTGTTCAATTAGTTTCTCATTTGTGTAATCAAGATATTCCCAAACAGAGCATAGAGTTGTATATTGTTCAGAACTAATTGTACGTATTATAAATCCAAGAAATAATTTAAATGACTCAGTTCCAACAGGGGGGAAAAAAGCAACATTTTTTTAAAATAGCTAACTAAATGAAATGTTAACCCATATGGGAGACATTTCCAAAGAACTCTCACCACCCACCTGGAAAATGGGGAAGCCCCACCTTATGAAACAGTCTTCAGTAGTGGCGAGATAGCTCAGCCATTAAGACTGCTTCCTACTCTTCCAGAGGACCCAAATTCTGTTTCCAGCACCCACATAATTTAGTCACAACCTATAATACCAGCTGCAGAGGATCAGAAGCCTTCTGATCTCTTAGGGTACCATCACATACATGTTCTCTCTCTCTCTCTGTCTCTCTCTCTCTGTCTCTCTCTCTCTCTCTCTCACACACACACACACACACACACACTATAAAATAAATTTCCAAGTCATAACTGAATGCAGTAAAAAATTAAGTTGAGGGCTGGATTTTGATCTAGATGCTATTTTCCTGGCTAATGAAATGACAAGCCAGCAGTTTCCCAGGTAGACTGTAGAAAGGCATGTGGAAGGGGGGAGAGTATTGAAGGCTTGTGTCAGACAAGAAGCCTAGCCCCTAACTTTCCCATCTGTACTTTGGGATTTTTTTTGATTATTGTTTGTATTTGTTTATTTATTTGAGAGAAGCTTTCAGACAGCCCAGTTTTGCTTCAAACCTGCAGCAGAGGTTGAACTTTAGTTCCTCTTACTCCTGTCTCTACTTGAGTTCCTCTTACCCCTGTCTCTACTTGAGTTCCTCTTACCCCTGTCTCTACTTGCCAAGGGCTGGGATCACACGTGTGTACCACCATGCCTGGTTCTGGACTTTAGAAGATGAACAGACTACACTCCTTGTTTCTGTCTGAACACAGACCCAGTGCTGCCGTGATAAAATGGCTCAGGGAGGCAAGCTCTTCCCTCCCAATCTGACTCCATGAGTTAGAGCCCCAAGGACCCAGAGTGGAGAAAGGCAACTCCTGCAAGTTGTCCTCTGACCTCCTTACACTCCGGCATGCATGTGCCCACCCCCATCAGTAAATAATAAAAAATAACTATTAATACTTGGCAATTCTGGCTCTTTAAAGGGATATCTCCTGGTCTTAAATGGCAGTTTATTATTTTTTTAAAAACATTGTGCAGTTCAAAGAAAACATGTTTGGGACAGGTAACGAGTTGATATGCCCCCTAACTACTAAGTATATTGAAAAAAGAATATATGTAAGTTAGAGCATTTATGTTGGGAGATTTTTAATGTACAACTTTAGTGTCATAATATAACTGAGCAGAGCATTGTTCATACCCAGGATAGGACACAGAATTAGCATCTTGTATTAATTACTTGTTACAATAAAGAAACCAATGCTGATGTTATGATGAAGTAAAATTTTTAGTTTATGTTAAAATTCACTTCTAGGGTTGTACTTCCTGTGGGATTAATACATGCATGATGCCGCACCCCACTGCCATGTGTATAGCATAGTTTCACCAGTCTACAATGCTCCCTTGGAAGTGTTCTTACCAGTGCTGGCCAAGCTTGAGGGACAGCTGTCAGGTCAGTGTTTGTTGTACAAGCAAGAGGAACAGAGTTCAATTCCCAGAACCCATGTTGAGAGAGAGAGGGAGAGAGAGAGAATGAGAGAGAGAAAGAGGTCTGATAATCCCAGCTCTGAGAAGGCAGAGACAGGCCGGCCAGCCAACTCATTCCAATCAGTGAGTTCCAGGACGGTGAGATAACCTCTCTCAATAAAACAAGATAGATGGCAACTTAGGACACCCAGGGACAGGTGCATGCATCCCTGCACTCCCCCCCACACACACTCACAACTGTCTACTTAGGCCACCCCTTGCCCTAGCTATTGGAAATTAAGTATACCTGGGCTTGTGGAGCTCCGTGCGCAGAATGAGACAGTCTATACATCTGGTTGTTGTAGTAATTGCAACAATTGGATCCTGAAGCTAGAATTATTCAGCTATGGACCTGCCCCTTGCTTCACGTTGCAGGTATAAGTGCTGAGTTCTGTGACTTCAGCAGTTAAGATGGTGTATGTATCCCATCTCTTTCCAGTAGGTCCTTTTTCCTTCCTCCTTTCTCTTGTTGGAATATTTGAAAGACCTCACAGGATATTGCACCAGATAACTCAGCAGCCACGTGGATAACAATGGCATTTTCTTCCTTTGGTTCATTTTGGAGGTTTTGTTTGTTTGTTTGTTTGTTTTCTGTTTGTTTGTGTTGCTCTGAGACAAAAATCTCTGGCTGGCCTCAGACTCACCGTGTAGCTGAGGATGGTCCTGCAGCTCTCCTCTGATTCCCTCCAGCTCTCTTGTGCTGGGATTACAGGCGTGAACCACCCCATGTGGCTCATTTGGTTCTTTTTAACAACACATACCTCTATTCTTACTTAAGGTGATGGATCCCAAGCGCTGTAGGAAGGGAGCATGGCTAATATTTTGTGTCCTGTGTTTGTATTCATGTGGCATAGTGCTGACGAATGTCTCCTGTGTAAACAAGAAAAAACAGTTTAATATTGTGAGTTAAATCAGAGCTGCAGGAACGTTTCCTGTTTTAAAAGGCACCCAAATTTTTACCTCTTGCCCTTCTTGCCTCCTACTGCTTGGGGAACAATGGAAACTGTAGACACTTGCCTCTTGGACTCCTAATCCCTAGGGGTTTGAATACTTTATACTATCTCTGTATGTATTTCAATGATGTGAGCCCGGTGTGTGTGTAGATCAGAGGATAACCTCAGACTGTCTTGACACCTTCTTTGAGGCCTGATCTCTTGTTTGCCACCATGTATACCAGACTCCCCCATGAGCTCCTTGGGATTTTCCTATCTCTGCCTCCTGTCTCACTGTAGGGGCTCTGCTGGGGTTGATTACACATGCCTGTACTGTCTGCTGGGATTGATTGCACATGCCTACATTCAGTCTTATGTGGGTGTGGGGGTCCTGAATTCAGGTCCTCCTCCTTGACTGCACTTTGCTCACTGAGTCCTGTCCTGGATCCTCAATCCTTTCTTTAATCTGTGGGGTGCCATTCTTGTTTTCTGCAGCCATAAAAAGAGAAGCAGTTATGTTGTTGCAAAACTGTCTTCTGTAGGTTTTTTTGTTGTTGTTGTTGTTTTTGTTTTTTGCCCTTTGGGATATAACACGTCTTTATGTTAAATTGTTTTACTCTTGTTTCCTTAAAGGAGCTAAGTACATGTGAAATATTTGTACGGAAAGCTAGTTTGCAATTTCCACAAATAATCAGCAGAATCTTTCATTGAGGAGAATTATTTTTTAAGGTGCCTATTTTCCCCATAAAATATTTTCTTAGCGTTGGCGATAGGGCAATAGGGCCTTAATCTACCATGAATTCAATTTAGAAAACAGAAATGGGTAAGGAATACAAATTATGATCTGGTTCAGTGTAAGCCAAAGACAGGACTGTGTATTTAAATCCCCCCACTTTTTCTTTCTTCCCCCTTTCCTTCTTCCTCACCTTTGTTCTTAACTTTTTTGTTTCATTCAATTATTCATTCTTTCTGTCTTTTTTATTTCTTTTTCTAATAATTACAAGTGCATGTAGTTTAGAGTCAGAGTAATGGGTTTCTTTTTTAATTTTAATTTTGATTTATTACTCCGTGGGAGGGTCTTTGTGTGTGTCTGCTAGTGCATGGCCATATGTGGAAGCCACAGGACAACCTTTGGAAGTTGGTTCTCTCCTTCCAATGTGGGATCCAGGGGTCAACTTCAGGTTGCCAGGCTTGTAAAACTACTTTCACCCTCTGAGCCATCTTTCTAGCCCCAAATCCACGTATTTCTGTTAAGGTTTTCTATGAAAAATAAGTGACCCTCAATAACACCTCTATTTCTCCATTTATAACTTTAGTGGGTTCATTTGGTACTCGTGGCTTTAGACACCCCCTGCTAGTCATGTCACTCCTGGGCTGTCTGGCTTAGCATCTCATCCGTGAGCTTGCTGCCATTTCCCTGGTCCACCGTGATGCGCAATTCTGTCTCAGTTCCTTTCAGGCCAGTTACATAACCATTATAAAAAGCTAATTTAGCATTTGCATTACTCAGTGTGTAAATACTTCACAGCTTAGCGAGAGAGCACATTAACTGTTTTCCCTCCTTCGCTTTCTTTCGTTTTTGCCTGCGGTTCTACTTGTTTTTATTTTCCTATTTGCTTACCTTTCAGTTTGTTGATCTCTGATTCACCCCTAACCATCTCCTTTTTGGTAGGATCTGAAGGGTGACAGCCCAAGTTTCATTTCAAAAAGCTCATGGTTTAAAACTTTGCACATGTTCCTCTCTCTCCCTCCCTCTCCCCCCATTCAGAAAAATCTTCCCAGCGTTCCATCACTCAATCTTCCTCTCCTCAGACTGTGTATCATCCCAGGAGCAGAAGGTATCAGCGTGCAGTTGGTACATTTACCAGACTGGACAGAGGTCTCAGTCAGGTGCCAGGGAACTCAGCTGGTATTTATGAAAGACCAACATTGTTTGGTGGATGATAATGAGCATGCTGAGTCCATGCAGTGTTGGGTGTTGAGTGTTTCTTTGGGACCTGGTTTGTGGTGGGACCCACTGCTGAGTCTCTCTAAATTTTGCATGTGTGGATTTCATCTCATTTATTGAGTTCAGAGAAATAGGTCCTGTAATAATCTCTTATAATGCTTATTTTCAAGTGATCTCCAGCAAGAAGGATAGATTATCACACTGAACCTAGTCTCTCTGGTTTCTGCTCAGATTGACTCAGTCTGTCCCAGCACAGAAAATTCCACCTACTAGACCACTGGTAGGAATCACATCCTGCCACTTGGTGTCATGAGCTGATGAAACAGGGGCTATCACCCCTCTGCTTCTATGCATCCAGGCCGGGGGCTGGGAAGCCCACTTGCATGGGATTGCCCCAGTCATTCTCCCACACATCACTGCTTGGAAGACCAAAGCCTCCCAATTTCCTTTCTGCTGCTTCCTCTTATGTTTCTTATCTGGAGCAGAGAGAAGTGCTTCAGACTCTTTCCAGTCTACTCCGTTCCTGGGCAGAGCTGCTTGAGACCTGTGAAGGCGTTTTTTAGGTGAACCTGGCCTCCTGGGTCACTGGGCCTATATTCTGTACTGAGCCAGGGGAGCCCTGGAAAGTTACTAGCTTCTCCATGATCCGGTGTCCCCTTGTGGAACAGGTAGTTGGGATTAGTCCCCATCTCCTAAGACGTCTGTTGGAGGTCTACGGTAGGGGATCCGAGGCTTTTCTGGCATATATCAAATCATATTGAGTTAATCATGGCCATTGCTGTTGTGACAATGGCCATCAGATCAGTCTCAACCAGTTGGAAAGCTGTGGGTGGATGTAGAAAGAGATGATGTTAAATTCTTGGAACATCTGTGACGTTTCTAGAAGCCAATCCCTAGGGGACATTGACCTCAACTGTCACAGGCGGACTTTGATCCCATCTTGAGGGATTTTTAGGATTAATAAGACCCAATGTTGGAAGAGCTTTAAATGCAGTTTGTGAATGCTGAGGTCATAGCTGAGTGTTGTAATTTCCACCTAGATGCATGAAGTCCTAGGATCCATCCCCAGCAACGTTCAGCAAATAAACAGCCAGTGTTTATGTGCAGAGACAGTTTCATTAATGATTTGGTTAATAGTGAATGCAGAAGGAACTATTTGGATTTTCACTTTGATATTTTTACAATTGTTTATTGTGTACATGTGTGTGGGCACTCATGTATGTGTGCATCAGCCCTATCATTGTGGAAGGCAGACTCGCTGGTGCCAATTCTTTCATTCTACCATGTGAATCCTGGGAATCAAATTAGGGTTGCTTGCTGGTGGAAACCTTTACCCATTGAGTCATCTTACTGACCAACCTGGATATTTTCTAAGGGGAAATTTGAGGTGTTGGATATGTGCCTGGGCTTGCCAGCTTGGTCTCATTTGGTTGTATCTGCTTTATTGCAGTCTACTGTATCTATAAGAAACACCAACATTTAAGTCTACAGTGTAGGAGCTGAAGAAATTGCTCAGTACTGGCTTCTCTCGCAGAGGACCTGAACTTGGTTCCCAGACCCACATGGTCGCTCATAACCACCTGTAACTCCAGTTCTAGGGCATCCAGTGAAGTCCTCTGGCCTTTTCAGGTACTACGTAGGAACAGGTGTACAAACATACAGAAAAAAAGTAAAAATAACAAATATGCTATGTAGTGGATTTGGACAGGGGCACATGGCCATACACCCAACACTATAGTCACAGGTATTTTGGGTCATCCCATGAAAGTTTTTTGTGTTCCATTTCACTGTATCTTGCAGTTTCAGCAGCCACCGTAACTTTAGGAGGCCACTGACCAGGGATCTATCTCTACTGATTGCTCCACATTTCCTCGAATTTTATCTAAAAGGATTCATATCTGTGTAATTGTGTACCTAGCTTCTTTCACTCTGTACTATGATGTAGTTCACATATACTGTTGCACTAGTTGGGGCTCCATAAATTTCATGGCTTGGTAATTAGTATTCCACTGAGCAGACAAGTCATTTGTGCTCATCTCTTTCTTTGTTAGCCTACCTTTGTGTTGTTCTTAGTTTTTAACTGTTGTGACCATGTGCTGCTTTGACCAAAGTCACTATGAGAATTCATGCACGATTGTTTGTATGGACAATGTCATCAATTCTAGTAGATTCTTTTCCTCTTTTCATGTATATGAGTATGTGGGACATGTATATGTGTATATGTACATATGTGTTTGGATGTACATATGTGTTTGGATGCCCATCCACATGTGTACGTGTGGAGGCTTAAGACTGATGTTTGGAATCTTCCTCACATTCCTTGATATTCCAGCTTGTTCTCTGCAGCAGGGTCTCTCAGCTGAATCCAGAGCTCACGAATCTGCCTTGTGCCACTGGCCAGTTTGCTTCGGGACCTTCTGTGCGGTTGGACATTTTTTTACCTTGGTGTTTAAGAGTAAGTTGCTCTTGACATTGCTGGTCCTTTTAATTTTGCTTGTATCTACAGTAGTTAGGGTTTTGTCTAATTAAATAAATGACTAATAATATAATGATATCTTTCACCAGAATATGTTTCTAGATGTATCTCTTTTACTCTGTCTGTTTTTAAGAGAAGACTAATAGCTTTTTGGGGGTGTACCACCTGCCACCCAATATGTGGTGGCCTTTAATATATTCATAGAGTTGTGGAGTCACCAACACCATTAAACTGTATCTTCTTTTACTTCTGTCTTCTCAGTGAATATGCTACTCACCTGTTCTCGCCTCGCTTCCTTCTTCCTTCCACCATTAACTTTCAGTGTTCTCCATAACTGTTTTGGCTAATCTCTGACTGGTAATTCTTTTCTCAGAAGAAAATGTGGCTTCCTGAGATTTATACCACCAATTCCATACAGAGTTGAGTTCTGCTCTGAGTATCTTAATCCAATCTGTTTGTCTGTATATACATGCTTTCTGTGCCCTATTCAGTGTGTCGTGAAGCCGGATTGTCTCTCCAACTCCTTCTCCCAACACACACCCATCATTCCCACATCTGACATGTTCTCAAGTTGCTTGTGGGGATGATGTGTCTTGGGTGTCCTTCCCAGCACCCAGCCCAGTTAGGACTGGTAGACAGACATTTAGACAGATTGCTTTCTCTTTACCTCCCCTTTATCTTCTTTAGAAATTAATTGCATGACTTCTTACTACAGGTCATGTAGAATAATTCATGCAGCTATTCATGAGGCCACTTTACAGTTGCCCCAACAATTCCTGCTTATAATTTTGTAAGCACTTCTAACCCGTGGTCTTTTTTTTTTTTCTTATCTCTACTTAAAGCTTTTCTGGAAGGAATTCAATTTCTGCTTTCCTTAATGTTCCTTAAATGTTGTACATATCTTAAAAGTGGATTCCTCATAAAACAATATGGATTATGTTCTCATTCTGTTAACGGTGTGAAAGCCAGTCTGGAAGACAGGAATAAGACTCTCTTAAAAATCAAGTACAAGTTTTAAAGGAATATAAAACTTTCTCTTTAAAAATATTCCCTTCTACTTCTACTTTCTAACCCACAGAGCTTGTCTAGTTTAATTCCACCTTGGAAATATGATTATTATTATCATTATTATTATTTCTGTTTTGCAATGGGAGCAGAGCCAAGGCCCCTATGGTCTAGAAACTCCACAGAAGCACCTTTGCTTCCATCCCATAGTTGAGTTTCTTCTCAACAAGGCGTGAGCCTGAAACGGAATCTCACGTTCTGTGACTGTGAGAAGAGGATGATAAAGGAACTGGAACTGGAAAGTTAATGCCTGATTGGCAGGCTCTGAAATGGACATACAGCTGGAAAAGTCGGGGCAAAACTGCAGCATGGAGAGCTCTGGCTCCTGGCTAAGAAGGTACTCGTTGGGAAGGAATTAGAAGTGGGCTACGGGGCAAGAGCTAAACTAGCCTGTGAGCTAAAGTAGGCGCATTTGGGGTGTGTGCACGCGTGTGTGTGTGTGTGTGTGTGTGTGTGTGTGTGTGTGTGCGTGTGTGTGCATGTGTGTGCGCATGCATGTACGTATGGTGTAAGTAACAGAAAGTCGGAAATTAGGTGAATCTTTTGACAGGACGTTCTGTAGCAGAAGAAAAAGTAGAAAGCTAACTTGGGACTCATTGCAAGCTGAGTTTGGATGAAGTATTAAAGCCCCAAAAGGCCATGCTAATATACATCGTGGATCATGAAACTAAAGTGGCAAAGATACCCATTGTCTTCAGGCCCCAATAATTGGAAGTTCAGGATCAATCTATCAGCATGTGGCCCCCACAGTCCCTCCAGGCTTGCGGATGCCACGCTCTCCCTGTTCTCATATGGCCTTCTTTCCATATTCACAAACTCTCTCCATCTCTTTGCCCAGACTTCTCCTCCTTTGTAGAACCCTCTGGTTTATGTTAGCCCCTGCCCTGCCCCACGCAGCTTCACTTTGAACCCAATCTTCATCACTTTAAAAGTGCCATGTCCAAGTTCAGTCACATTCTGAGGTCATGGTACTTAGAGCTTCTCCATATGAACTCCTGGGAGGACCCATACCAGTTGGGGCTCTAGGAGATGTCACCTTTTGACATTGCATGGGCTCCTATGGGCTCAGAACCTGCTGCAGCCCTAAAGTTTTTCACCAGGGTATCTTGACCCAAAAATCACGCCACACTGCCTGTCTTTACCGGGTGCCTAATGGTGCAGAGTGTTGTCATTGCCTTGCTGGATCTCCAGCTTATTTTCTGAGGACCCCGGGCTGGGATGCTGTATACTTCTTACATGTCTTTATCCTTCGTTGTGAGGAGGCTGCTTGTTTGTTCCCAGCTGCCCAGCCCCAAGATAATCACACATAAACCATATTATTTGCAATACTGTTTGGCCAATAGCTTAAGCATATTTCTGGGCTAACTCATACATCTTAATTTAACCCATTTCTATTAATCTGTGTATCACCACGTGGCAGTGGCTTACCAGGTAACGTTCCTGTGTCTGTCTCCAGCTCCATGGCTTCTCCTTGACTGCCTCCTTTCCTAGATAGTATCTAGTGTGCATGGATGAGAAGTTGTTAAAACAAAGTTTGCATGGTGTGCATGCCTGTAACCCCACAACTTGGGAAGTGGAAGCAAGAGGATCCAGAGTTAACGCCATCCTCAACTGCTTCGTGAGTTCAAGGATAACCTGTAGGAGACCCCGTCTAAAAATTAAAAAAGGTATCAGAAGACTTGACAGGTGGTTTTTGATAATCTGAGAATGTACCACATGATGGTGTCACAAGTCACAAGGAAGCAAGAACAGGCCAATGCCAGGATTGCTGTTTGCCTTTTCCCTCATTCTCATTAACCTACCTTCATTAGTGGTGACAAGATATGAGCTAGGTCCATTTCATTTTGTGGGTCTAACTCTGAGCTTAAGCCAATGGCAACCCAAAGTTCTCTCCTTTTTTTATGCTTTGTATAAGTCTTAAGACACTATGTTAGGATGCTGAACTTGCTTGCTTCCGTGTCGGGAAGCCCCAACACCTTCCCAGCAGCACCCTGGGACTGAGGCAGCGGTGGAGCTGTTGGATTCTCCACTTGCATGCTTTCCTGTCATGGTCTCCAACGGTCTGGAGCGTTGTGTGAACCAACTAGATGGCTGGCGTTTTAACACACCCTGGTTAGCCAGGGAGGGTCTCTGTTATCGTGGGAAAGGAGTGGAGCACCGAAAGTCACATCCTTGACTCAGACTGCTCTCACAATACAATTTTTCTTTAAATTTATGCCCTGGCAATGCTGAAGCATGCATGCATGGATAGCCCGTATATGGCGGTTCTGTTGAACTTGTCCATTTTGGGTTCCATGATCTATATTGATGAGGACGACTGACCAGGTCTCTTCCTCAAGAGGGCACCAGATCTCATTACAGATGGTTGTGAGCCACCATGTGGTTGCTGGGAATTGAACTCAGGACCTTTGGAAGAGCAGGCAGTGTTCTTAACCGCTGAGCCATCTCTCCAGCTCTTCACAATACTATACAGAGGCTGAATTACAACTCACATAATCTTTCCTTTAAATTTCAGTCTGGGAAGGGGGAGAATAATTCTGCAGCAGCAGGGAAGCATGGAATAGTGCACACTTGATCTCTTGCCTCTGTCTCCCAAGGGCTGGGATCTCAGGTATGCACCACTATGCCCAGTGGGTTTTAAATTATGTGAACAGGCCCGTGTACGATGATACTACAGGAACAATAAGCAAAGTTACAGATGAGGATGTTAACTTACTGGCAGAATCAAGTGAGAGAGAAACTACCAGGTATGTGGATTGTCTGGTATGTGGATCGTAAGTCTTCGAGATGTTCCAGCTGGCCAGAAGAGTTATCTGTGAGCCTCGTAGGGCTTCAAACCAAGAGAGAGATCCAGTCAGATTATTTTTATGAATCCATCAGTTCATGTAAATCAGCCAGCACGCATGACACTCACCTTTCTGTCCTTCTTTACCCTGCCAGTTGAGACAGGACGAGAAAACCAATGTCTTTCTGAAGTCTTCTGCTTCATTCATTAGGGTGTCTAAAGATATGCAAAGACATGGGACTCTCTTCTTTTTCCTCTTTTTTTTTATTGGGGGGGGTACATATTATGAGTATATGAAATACCAGAAATGCATCTCTCTGCTTTCCAGAATTTCAGTCTGGAACTCATCTTTGAGAACTTAGGTAGGAATTCAAATGAATGATGTACCTGGCCCGGTTCAGAGTTCCTTCCCCCTGAGGCTCATCCTCAAGGTCATCAGCACCAGGTAACACAGCCCAGGCTCCCATTCCCTTCCCTTTCTTTTCCCTTGCCCTTGATGCAGGCAGAGGAGTCGGCAGGATTCTCGTAAAATTCCGCAGCGCTGGCGTCTTCCGCTCTCTGTATTTCCTTAAGTGAACATCTGTCTAACGGTTCACCTCCATCGCCTTACTGCTTCCCTCGTGCTTTCGCTCTTTCCAGACAATAAACTTTATTTTCTTCATAAGAATTCAGTCGACGCAAGGGTATTAGGCAGCTTGTTGGCACCTTTTAATTCCTGGATGGTGTCCAGGAAGGCTCTTCACGGGAGTTCCAATGGGTTCATCTGTGACTCCGGGAAGACAATGCGGCTTTGTGTTTGGGTTTTTATCAGTTACCTTCTGTTTGTAAACATCTGCTAGTGAGTGCCCACCCCTGCACCCCCTCCCCTGTCAGAAATAAAAGGATTCTTCCGTTTTGACTCTTTTTGCCTAGCATCGGGAGAAGACTGTGCTCGCCGGTTTTCCTTTTTTTCCTGGTCAAGCACACAGGTATGTAACCATTGAGCTGAAACCCACGGACTTTGCACATATTGGCAAACGACTTTCCATAGGGACCAAAGCACTTTATTTCATTAATGGCCGAGAAACCTGCTAATCCGCTCATTACTGCTGTTTAATTTTGATGCTGGTTTTTGATGATGTATTGGAAACTGTATAAACTGCCAATTACAACTAGAAAACATTTCCATTTCTGAAGAGGCCATTATTTTTTTCATTTGCTTAGCAATGCACAGCAAGCCATCACCCCCCCCCACACACACACACACTTTTTGCTTTGGATTGCATTCCATCCTTAATCTTTCTTAGTTGTTTATTGTTATGTCCTTCCCAATAAATATTCCCATCTTGTTTTTCCACTCTTTCACTCGATTGAAGAATGCTCTTGAACCACTGTATACAATTTCAGTTGGTTTTGTTATTGTTATTACTAATCTATCCCTATGTCCTGTTGATTTTATGATTTTCTTTCTTCATGCTTCTATGCTTTCCTATGTGGCCACCTCATTAAAAGCACTCACTTTGGGCCCGATGGGATGGACCAGCAGGTAACGGCACCTGCCATCAAGGCTGGTGGCCTGCATTTGATCTCTGGAGTCCTCATGTGGAAGGAGAGAACTGACTCTCCCACAAGTTGCCCTCACAATTCTACACATGCACAAAACCCACATTTATGTGCATATCACACATACACATGCACGCACACATGCACCCTTCAGAGAGCTGTGGTAAAATGCTGGATTTTCTTGTGGGTTGGAAACCCAAGAGAGAATCTTAGTTCTGGGCAAGAAGTGACTGCTTCTCTGCTCCACTGTGAACCTGCTTCCTTCAGGCTGATCTCCCAGGCTCTGATTGCCACAAAGACGTGAAGATGTGAGCCCTGCAGAACCATCTGGGTGGGGAACAGTATTCTGGTGCACTGTGCATGACATGAATTTCGTACTTTGTGGTCAGGGTCGAGGATGGTTTCACAGTGAAGCCTACCTTTCTACATCTTTGTGTCTGCTCTGTTTGCATGTGCCAAGACCCAACTCTGAAGGTATAGGAAGGAAGGGCTTTGAAGAAGTTCAAGTCAGGAGGCTCCAGGCATAGGCTCTGACTTCTCTGACTCATGATGGCCCCAAGTTTGAACTGTGGCACAGAAAGTACCTGCTATAGACTATACTCCTTGTGAAAGGAGGCAAATGAGTTGTGTTGTGCTTACTATGATCAGCTTCTAAGGCTCTCCCTGCCATCATGCTTTGAGTGCACAGCAGAAAGGCCTGTGTTCATGGCATCCGGGAAGCATTGTCTGATGATTGCATTCCCCTAGCACTCTGGCCTGGTGATAAAACCCATGTTTTATCGGACCTCAAAGAGCTTAGAGAATCTGATATCCAATATCGGTGGAGCTGGGCTGAATTAGATGTGATTTCTGTGCCTCTACTTTCTTACCTAAGGGGGAGAAGCACTGGTGAGGAGATCATATATTCTTTGCAGCCCATACATACTCTTAGAGGCTTGCGTGGGGGATTTGGCTTAAGCATCTGTCCAAGTAAATCTACAAGCCTCAAGTCTCTTCTTGTCTTTCTGAATATGCTTTAAATGAGATCTTTGTTAAAAAGAAACAGCCACACAGTGATGTTTTAGGTAATGCACAATCATCTCCATGCAAACATCTTCCTCTCATTCATTTAGAACTAAGCCCAATCCCTCCGACAGGTAGTGTTTTCTGTTTCCTTATTCAGAAGGAGCAAACACGAAATTGCTTATGTCAGCAGTAAATTAGTGCGTGTATATTGCACATTAACATTCAATACTATATTTAATCAAGTTAGAATTCTAATTTTTCTGGTTACAAAGTAATGTAGTTATTTTGATGAATTTATTAGATATTCTTGCATGTATTCAAATAAAGATGAAACAGTGCTGCACTTTCCCAGAACGTATCATTATGAATTTTGCTCATATGTTTCTTACAATTGAAATGACCTTCTACTCCTGCTTTGAAAGCTGTATTCTGATGGCCTTTCCACATCCCTGGCTCCTTCCTTGATTGTGCAGGCCTAGTGACTGCAGGAAGCCTCCGCTGGTGGCTGGCCACTTCCCTTATTGCTGGGTACAGAGGCTCTTTTCAGTTTTTCACAGCTGTGAACGATGCTGCTGGATTTCCACGAAGTGAGCATCCTACGTGGAAATTATTAATTCTTTGGAATGCTTGTTCTGATGTATTTTCTTTCTCCAAGAAGCCTATGAGGGTCTGCTTTCTCACACCCTCGCCAAGCTGTGTATTTATCATTTTATAATGACTGCTGGATGAACCTCGTCCCCGTTTCATTGCTAACAGAGAGCAAAGGGTAGGTGACAGTTTATCCCAATATTCTTATCAGCGTTAAAGAAGCGTAGAACAGAAAGGCTTAACATTTTGCATGGAAAGCTTTAAACCACTCTAGCTAATTTGTTATGAACAGATTCCCAAAAGTAAGAGTATTCTAATAACGAACATTGTTTGGACATTCACTTTTTTTTTAAAGGCTGGTTATGTTATTCTTATTTCTTAAATTTCTGTTTTGAATTGACTTCAGAACTTTCTAGCAGTTACAGACCTTGAATAGAGAGTTTCCCTATTTTCCCCCAAGGTTATCAGTTTCCCTCACCATAGTGGAAGGATCAAGCCCTTACTCAGATGCCACCTTTCAGCCCATGTCTTATTTTGATACCAGCAGCTGGCCCAGGTTCAGCGTCTGTATCTGCCTGGCCACCTTCCATCTCTGACAGTGCCGGCCTCTTCTTCTAGCTTTCCTGCCATTGAGAGCTTGCATTTTTTCAGAAAAGCTTCTCGCGATTAGATTGGTTGTTGGCATTATTTTGGTGGAGGCATGAATATCACAAGAGTGATGTAGTTAGTGTCCTTCTTCATGTGTCCACAGGGGACCATGGTAAGTCTTGTCGCCCATGATGTTATCTTTAGGTCTTGGTTACGGAGATGTCTTCTGAATTTCCCTGATGGAATACAGCTAAGCCTTTTCCTGATTCACGATCATTCAAAGGCAATGCTTTGGGACTGTGAGAAGGCCCTCCTTCTCCTAACCCTTCCACACATTGACTGTGGATCCTTCTCCTAACCCTTCCACACTCCTTCAGTGGTGCTACCCGCTTTCTGCATTCACTAAGATTCTTCAGGGGAAGAACCACCCTGTCTCCATTTATTTACAGTAGTAAATATGCTACTTGCATTCACGAGTCACAGGGAGCTATTTTATTCTGTTACTTGTAATCAGGCACTATAATTATTTATTCAGTTGCTCAAATCATTCCAGTCCAGGATATTAGGAACCTCACAGTTGACTTCTGTAAAGGACAGCCATTCTAATTGATTGATTCCTCCCCCCACCGTGTCCTTCCTGCTCCCCACCTTTATTTCTTGTCATCTGAGGCTAGTGATGGCTTAGTGGGGAATTCTTGGGAGCACATTTGTCCAGATTTGTGCCTTATTTACCTCTGAATTGTTGACATAAGAAGTGAGAACACACAGTGGTGGAGACAGAAACTGTTACCAAGAGTAAACAGGGTTTCCTGGTGCTTTTAGGGAGAGCATCTGTTCTTATAGGATGGGAAGGAGTGTGGGTGTTTCCAGGAAGTGGCCTTCAACCTAAAAGCAGCATGTAGACATCTTAATCTCCCCCAGTGGTGCTTAGAGAACTTAATTCTATGTCAGTAGCACTTAGAGCGCTCAGTTCTCAGGGACCTTAGTCCAGTCCCAGCAGGTGCTGAGTCATAACATAACATAGTCCAATCATCATTTTGTGCCATTGTTTCCTCCATGGCACTAAGAGGGAGATCTTCTGATCACACACACACACACACACACACACACACACACACACACACACACACACATTATAGTATACAATCTTGGCTGGCTTTGAATGTGTTTATGAATTCCTGTCAATTCTATAACCTTAAGTGCCTTGCTTTTAAAGTATGGGAAGTGTGGGAGTTTTAACTTGAGATGATTTTGCAAGAAATCTGAAGCAGAGAGTCTCTGAAGACAAAACGTTCCCTGAATTTGCTTGGCCGCTACCTTCGTGTTCTTCTGGTAACCCTCTTCAGTTTGCTATCCTTCAAGCTCTTGGAAGAAATTGGGCTCTGGAGGAGATCTTCCTACGTCCAGGAGGGCCAGACCCCTCTAGCTTACAGCGGAGAAGGTGGTACCCTGGGAGCGGGTCCTGGGAGGGCAGGAACTTGGCCACTGACACCAGAAGAGTTGAGGCTTGTCTTGGACAAGAAGCTAGATCTACCTGCTTCAAGTCTGCCTACTTGCCATAGTGCTCACAAAAATCACCTGTCACAGCCCCCAGCCCCTGGCTGGCTGAGGAGATCAAGGCATTCTGCAGAGGGCATTCTTAATCACAAGTGTGTGCATTTTTCCCTGGCCCCAGGCCAAATCGCCCCTTTTCAATTCTGCTTTCAAGGTTGAGCTTTTCTTTAGTGTTCTTGACCTTGCCCTTCTCAGCCTGTGGATGTCGCTCTCCATCCACAACCCTCCTTTTCCTGGACCCTGTTTGCAGCCAAGACTATAATTTTATTTTGGGTTTGGATATACTGATTACATTTTAGCTTCTGGTATATTTTCTTACCTGTCACAGCCATTAAATTTATTTTAATAGTTACTCTACCCTACTGATAGCCACTAACAGGGGAATTGGATATTGTCTATCAATTGGCCAGTCTGTGAACTAAGGCTGTATCTAATTACAAGGTATTGTATCAGTTCTGATTTATTAACCATTTACTGTGCCTGGGCGAAAGTAGCATTTTTAGTAGCACTGGGTTGCCTGGATGAAGCTTCCTAAAAGGGCAGAGTGCCCGGAATATCTGATCTTACAGTTATTACTTTGTGTCATATATAATCTTGTTTTTCCCTGCAACAAATAAATCTTTGGAACTCCTGGAATAAAAAAAAATAGGAAGAAAAAAAACATTTGTGGTTACAGTATAATAAAAATAAACCATTTGTCGTGACTGTAGCTGACATTTATCAGCCCGTTTGTGGGTGCTCTTTCTCTCTCTCTCTAATACAGAACATAATTTGTCACTTTGTAAATACATTCCAGTCTAAATCCCTGCCAGCATCTGTTAGTGTTTGAAGGATTAATGTGCTACCCTGTATATGTCTACACGTCCAGGGAACAGCAGAGCACGCGCTCTGGATCTTAGGAGAGCCAGGAAATGACATTTTCCCTGTGTTTTCCTACACATGGCACTCATTTGGCCCTTCTCCTGATTTTTCTCATTCCTATTCCAGTCTGCACTCTATGTGGGTACCTAGGATGCCGTCTCTGCCTGGATTCACAGATTCTCAACCTTCCTTCGTTCTTTCATGGTCAAACTCACCGTGTGTTTTCACTGTGGATAAGACCCAGGTTCAGGTTCTTCATCTGTTCTATGAACCCCAGTTTTGTTTTTTGCTTTGCGTCTCCTCATTTACAAAATGGAGATGTTGACTATCTTCTTCTTAAAGGAGTTATGGATGAAGAGATGTGTGCATGTGGAGTATCTAGGTTTGCACTGGGGCAGGAGTTGAATATGGGGTTGTTACCTTAGGTCATTGTCACCGTGTATGAAATTGGAAGTGTTCTTTGCAGGATTCCAATGCTCTAAGTATCATGTTTCTGTTTGTTCTTTATTTTCATCATTTCCTTTCAGTGGGTTTTATATTTGTCCAGAAATATTTACCTCCCTGTGAATTAGGTGCATTCCTACTTCAGCCTGTAAAAAAACTATAGTTCCAAGGATGGACTGAAGCTCAGTGTGTGCTAAGCCCTGGGTCTGATCCCCAGTGCTGAAAAGAAAGGGGCAAAACAGCAGCAACAACAACAGCAAAAACTAACCTGCCGTGGAGGGACCTATGGTTTCCAAGTAGGCTTGATTCATGGAATCGGGGCAGGACTGAAGGATTTCCTTACCACCCCCCCCCCCCACCAATGACAAAGAAATTCTCTGTCTTGCTGCAAGGTTCAAATTTTCTGTAACCACTACTTGCCACAAGTTCCCTAAAGGAGAGTGTGGCCAATAATGCCTAAGTTCTTTTTTTTCTCTTTTTAGATTTGTTTTTTATTTTGTTTTATGTGTATCAATGTTTTGCTTTATGTCTTACATGCACCACATGAATGCCTAGTACCCATGTAAGCCAGAAAAGGCATCGAATTCTCAGGAACTGAAGTTACGGATGGATGTGAGCCACCATGTGGGTGCTGCGAACTGAGCCTTGGTTCTCTGCAAGAGCAGCCGGTGCTCTGACCCACTGGGCCATCTCTCCAGCCACCAAGTAATCCACACCTACTGAAGTGACCCTAGGCTGTCAACTGTTTCTTATTCACTGATTGCAATTTAGATCAGAAAAAGATTCGTAGGTGCAGAAGAGACGGCTCATGGCTTTAGTTTATGTCGTCACACTTATATTTGTGGCTGCTTTCTTGCAGTGCCTCCTCCATCCTAGGCAATTATTCCTTTATTGCGCAGCAACCCCGGCTCAGTCCTTCATGTCTTCTTTTTCTCTTTGGTTCATAGCCCTTCTGCTCTGATCCTCACCCACCTGACCTGTGTGTTTTTATTTGCAACCCTTTCCTCTCCAGTTTTCTCAGAAACAGGAAGAGCAAAGTTCTCTTTTCAGCGGAAGTTCATTGCCCTTGGTATATTATTTTTCTTTTTTGTAAATGAATAAAGACACATTAATGGGACAAGAATGTCCTACAATGCCGAGGACCTAAGATTGGGCTGGCAAAAAATGATGTCAGATTCTGGGGAGAAACAACAGCAGATCTGGGGTAAAAAAAAATGGCTAGTTGCCCAGGAACAGGTGTACTTGGACAATGTTCACAGCCTATATCTCACCCATTTGCTAGGAATTTTCTCATTGTTTAGAAATGCTGAAATACATTTCTTTAAAAAAATTAATGTTCAAGAAGAAACTGAGGGAACTACTGGTGGTGTGTATTTGAAAGATTAACTGTTCCAGAAGTGTTACCTTAGGGAATAGAAGACCCCTTTTGCACGGTGAAATTTTATCATATGCACACAGACCAACCTCTTGGTACATTCTTGGTACATCTGCTCACTGCGTAGGACTGTTTATGCTGTAAAACATTGCTCTCCTTATCAATAGTCTGTGTGGTAAAACAGCAGATACCTGGACATATGGATAGCATTCTCCTCCTTCTTATCCATCCATCTACACATAAAATATTAATCACAGGACCAAGAGGCATCAGAAGGCTCATCAAGACTTTTTTGACTCTAGTTCTGCAACAGAGGCGATCAAACTTGTATGTGAAGAATTGCAACTCAGGAACTGTGTTTGCAAATAAAGTTTTATTAGACATGGCTGTGCCCACTCACTCATCTATTTCCTCCCTCAGTGCCTGTGGCTGCTCCTGTATACATGCTTTCCTAGTTGACCAGTTGGGAGAGACAGTGCGGCTCAGAAAGTTTAGAGTACTTCAGAGAAAATAATCTTCTGACCTCTGACCTAGTACTGTAGCTATTCAGGGAAAACAAAACAACACAAAACCCAGCTCTGTCCCACTAAACCATGGTGGACACTTGGTTAGAGTCATATCTTTTTTCTGCATACATGGTATTACTTTCTAGTATGAATCTCAGTTGTCCAACTTGGTTATGGGTTAGAAGTAGGATTGAGTTTGCCACATCCTACATTACAACACTGCAGTTTAAATGGCATGAATGAAATAGAAAAGAAACACTGAAGGGGGCTGGAGAGATTGCTTAGTGGTTAAGAGCACTGGCTTCTCTTCCAGAGGACCCGGGTTCAATTCCCAGCACCCACATGGCAGCTCATAACTGTCTGTAACTCCAGTTCCAGGGGATCTGGCACCCTCATACAGACATACAGGCAGGAAAAACACCAATGCATATAAAAATAAATAAATCTTAAGAAGATATTTGTATTTGTGTGCATGTACAACACGCACACACACACTGCCAAGTATGCAAGGTTGCCAGGGCAACCCGGTGGGGCTGGCTTTTTTCTTTGGTTTTTCTTCGGTAACAAGTGCACCAAGCCTCACTTTAAGTGGACAGCTCAGGGCTACCCTGTCACTCTAAGAGTGGGATGCTCTTCTTCCTATGGAACATATGTCTCATCCAGCCAAGGGGAGAGGGAAGAGGCTGCTTATAAATATTAAAGAGGTTGTGAGTGTGTGCACCCATGCATGCCACTCTGAAGTGGCTTCTAATGGACATTTATAAGGTGGTGTCCCCCCATATCCCTTCCTTGTGCTAATGCTGTCTACAATGCTCTTCAGAAAACATGCAGTCTGTAACAGGCTTTTAACAGAATCCTGCAACATGATTCATTCATCCCATTTGTCTGCAGGAGACGAGACTACAGAACAAGGTTCTGTGTCCAGCCTGTGCTGGCATCTTTCCTGTGCTGCAACACCGAAGGCCCCATCCCTTTCCTGTACCGAGCCTCTTGTCCTTGCTGGTGCCCCAAATGGCTTTCCCCCAGCACCTGTGTGGGCCTGGTTTCTCCTTGCAGCCCTTGCTAGGTGGTTTGACAAGTCTGAGAAATCTAGAAGCCAGCTTAACCCACCTCCGCTCCCTCCTCTTCCCTCCCCTCCTTTGCTCAGAATTTCTCAACCTCTCTCAGTCTCCCTTTCCCCCCACCCCTACCCTTCCTTACTTCCATTCTTCCTCTATTTTGTCTTTGTAGTAAAAATATTTCACTTACCCCATCCAGGCTCTAGAAGAGCATTTATGTGGGGAGTTGACCTCAGTTCAGCGCTCTGTGTAGCACGGCATTCTGCACAATTTACACGACAATGTCAGTAAATTTTAAAACCATCGAGAAATGCTGCACTGAAAAAATTGAAACTCCAAAATTGCATATTTAAAATGTATTTTCTATGTGAAGTGGGCTGGGGGGATAAAGAGCAGGCAACATTGCCCCTGACCAGCATACTAAGAGATCTACTCCAGACGGCACAAGGATGAATGGAATCCATGAACTTGCTGGAAGCAGGTGGTAGACTAGGGGTTACTTCATATTAATTCAGCTCTCCTCATTGTCAGTTAGAAGATAATATCATCACTTTGTTGAATCTTCAAGGGCTTTCTGTGAAACTGGGTTTAGGGTCAAGTCTTGTGCCTGTTTAGTTCTGAGTAACAGTTGGCTACTGTCGTTAACAATTGTTACTTTAGTGAATGCCAAGTTCAAATGAATTTTACTTGGGGGCAGGAAAGGGGAAGGACTTGCAGAAATGGTACTCTTGGGATTTCACCTGTTTCTACAGTGTTTATTTTTAATTTTTAAATGACATATTTGATGTTCCTTCCACTTTAACCCTCTAACTGAAAACAGTTCTATAATTCTTAGGATACAATTGTAGCTTTATCATTCTTTATCTTTGCATCTTTTAAAAAACCTTCTATCTACTCTCTGTGTGTTGTGGAACAAACACTTAGATTTCTTTTTTTTTAACTGACAGATTACTTTCTCTTTTAGAAATTAAGGAAATTCTTGTTTGCAATTATGTGTAGACGTGTGAAGGTATATGCCCATGAATCCAGGTGCTGGAGAGGATCCGAAGCAGATGCCCTGGAGTTGGAGTTGGAGGTGGTTGTGAGCCACCAGGTGGGTGCTGGGAAGTGAACACAGGTCCTCTTTAGGATCACTTGCTGCTCTGGTGATAACTATGGCAGTCCAGCAAGCACTCTGAGACGCTGAGCCGAGTCTCCAGACCCTGTCGCCTCTGAACTCAGTTCTGTTCCTTGTCTTCTGCAGTGAGTTTAATGCTTTCAGGGGTCTTGTGGTTGTGTGTGTGTTGCTGCTGTTGTGCATTCTTGACTGACCTTTTACAGTTTTAAAGTCTCTCTCTCTCGCCCTGTCCCCCTTCGCTCTCTGCTCTTTTTATTTTCTGCTTTTAATTCTCCAAGACAAACCCACTGCTGAAGGTCCAACGTTTCTGACTTTGTGTTGACATTTTGAGACCATCCTCCGCAGTCCAGGTCTTTCTCAAAGTCGCTACGTAGCTGAGAACAACCTTGACATTTGCTCCTCCTGCCTCTTGAGTGCCTGTATTACAAGCATGTATCGCTACACCTGCCTCCTTTGTTTTTTAGACAAGTTTTTGTTTTTGAGGTATCAGGGATTGAACCCATGGCCTTGAGCATGCTGGGTAAACACTTTCTCATCCAGCTACACCCCCAGTGTAAAATGGTAAGCATTTTAAAATGTGCTGTCTCCTTCCCACATTTGGTAGTATTTAGAAGTCTGCTCACTCCCCGAACCTCTTGTCTCGCTTTCCTCTGTTCCACACTGTTACATCAGGTTTTTGTAACTGTTACTCACAAGCGTTCACACTCCCGTAGTTATCAGAGCATGCGACCTCATCTTTCCTACGTCTGGCTGCTCTGTCATGAGTAAAACGGTCAGCACGTCGAACTCAGCTTGCCATCACCCAGAGCTCTGTGACGTTTATTTGCAGGTTTTGATTCTACTGAGCTAAGAGGTTTTTCCTCTGCTTCTGTCTCCTTGCTCTACACCCTCCATCAGGGGGATGCCATCTCCACCTTGTCCTCTCTCCCCACCACCACATCATGGCATGAACATGTGGCCTGTGTACCAGAGGTGCTCTGAATATGGTGGCCTTGCCTTTGTCCTCTGGCTCATGGTTAACTTCAGAAGCCCTGTGTGAGTGAGAGGTGTGAGCATTTGAGGCCCTGCAGCTGTTTTGCATCACGCTTGTTAACTGTTTGGTCTCCAGGCCCTATTGCATTTACTTTCTCTTTCCATCTCTAGTGTGAATCGGTAAAACCTTTGTTAAAACCTTCAAAGAGTGTCAAACGGCTCTATGGTTTAAGGCTATGTGCTTGACACAGGCAAGTTTGTGACTTTCCTTGCCTAATTGTTTCTGTCTTTGCATACTGTCCCTTTTCATCTCTAGCGACTGATTTTGCTTAAAGTTTTACTTTTGTGTAATATTGCTAGATTAGCTGTTTTGGTTTTAAAAGTTTGCTAGTATTTTTCCTTTGAGCTCTTTATTTTCAGCCTTTTGGTATTTGTTTTATTTGTGCATTTTCGTTAGGTGATGTTAGTTGCCAGAACAAATGTTTTCCAGTGTCTTTGCTTATTACACTGCAGGGGTTTGAACCCAGTGCCTAACACATTTCAGGAAAGCCTCCTCCCAGCTAAGTGGTAATTCAGGCTAGTTTTGATATGTTGATAGTTTCATACACAGTTAATTTCCTTGTAACTTATGAAACAGTATTGACTGAATTCCCATTGGCTGGAGGTAGGTAGCAAGTACCGGGAATGTGTATACTCAGGTTTTGAGGGTCTCGAAGGAACACACCCCACTAAGGGATATTCTGCTCACTCGCTCTATGTTTGCTGCTGTGCTTGAGGGCACCTGGGTATTAATCTGAGTACCCTGGAAATAAGATGTGGGGATTTGGTGGGTAGCTGGAACTCTATTTTCCTGTCTTCACATCTGGAGACGGACTTTCTGATTCCTTCCTCCCACAGAAAAGGTACCTTCGTTCTTTTCCCCAGAGGAAGAGTGTCTCCCAGTCTGACTCAGATAACTCAATTCTATGGAAGGTCTAGGGTCTTCTTCATGCTCACACGTGGCTCGTGTGAAATTAAAAACCACTCCTAGCCTCACTCCTTCCTTGAGCAACAGAAGTGGAATAAAGGCAGACTATTATTAGGACTGGTTTATTTCAGAAGGAGGAGGTGATACACTGCCCAGCGACAGTGTATGGTGGAATCCTGCTTGGCGGGTGCAGGACCCACAACAGGAACAACTTGCACCCACTCTCCAGGAATGTCTTGGGAGTCATCCTCCCTGACCCCATCAGAACCGGGTCTTCAAGAACATGCTCTCCTAGGCCTGTCACAGTTACCCGAGCCATATCCTGCATGGAACAGACTTAGGCTTTGGGGGCTTTTATGGACTTTTAATGCAGGACTAACTTTGTAAAACTAAATACAATTATTTACTAATATGAAGAGGTCAGGTCTGTTTGTTCCCAGTTAGTTCGTGTGTAGTGTCCATCACTACACCAAAGTCTTTCCAAGGCTTTTGGGTTGCTTTTTCTTTTTTCCTAATTTTCTCCCCACCTTCCCTTCTTTTCTCCCACTTCCTCTTTATCTCCTCAGCATCATCTATGGTGAGGCTTTCTGGATTAACAGACTTAGTTTGAAAAGCAGCATCATTAGCCTGATCTATGCTACTGGGCTGAATCATTTGAATTAACTCCAGACACATAATGGGCAACTGCCTCTCAAAGATGTTTCCTGGCTTATTCCTGCTGTTTGGCTCCTGATTCTGTTGGCTTTCAACTCTGCAGTCCCTGGCTTTCATTTCTGCTTGCAAGCTGAATACCCCAGCTTGTCCCAGCACATCTCTTTGCTGATGTCAGGGTGGAACCAATGCACAGGGACCTTCTGGATGTTGCCTAGAACTTAGATGCTGGAGAGCTTTGACCAAGCTATGGCAGAGAATGTCAGAGCTTGTCCAGGCATCCCTCCGTTCTATGTCGCAGATCCGCCTGCGTGTCTCTGTATACTGATTGACAGATACCTTTTGTCCATTGGTGAGCCTGGTATCTGTGTTGCTAGTGGCTCTGCTGTCTCCTTAGGAGCTCATTGCACTCTATGTTCATTTTACAGTGGGAGAAAGGTGACTTGAGGAAGCCAGTCCATGTGAGGGATAGGTCACGTTGTGCTCTTAGTGGGAACCTAGTCTCGCTTTCCCATACGGCTGGCCTGTGGTGTGCCCTTCCTGTCTCCCTCTTCACACCAGCTCACCACTGTGGAGAGGAGCCCTCGTCTGGGGCCCACCTGGCTCTCTGCAAGTGACGTGTATTTTGAATAAAATGTAAAACTGAGGTCCAAATGGCACTCTGTTGCTTTCTGCCTTTTCGTGTGTGAATTGAAATCCACCGTAGTTCTTGTGACGCTTGTCGCTTGTCCTTATTTCTTCTCCATGAAGTCTTTTTTCTGTATTATTCTTACTTGGATATGTTTGTGAATAATTACCTGCACATTTTGTTGATAAAGAAGGAAAAGACCCTTTCCTTTCCCCTCCTTCCTGTTACTCTTGGAATTTTAATATAAGTATCTTAATCTTCTTTTCCACTATACAAAGTCACTTGATGGTTCCATCATTCTAATCAAAATGAGTCTGTACCTGGTAACTTAACAGTTAAATGAAAATTCTCCTCTCCATAAGCAAATCCCCCCTTTTCATGTTGTTTCTTTTCCTTATCCATCTTATTTTTAAGTGTAATTTATTTGATCTCATTGCTGATCTAAAAGATGTACAAAATTTGATGATAACCTGACCACGAACTCTCCTTTTGCACGTGTGTTGTTTTAAGCCCTCGAGTCCCCTGTCTTTGTGAGTGTTTTGGTGGGAGCCTTTAAAAGGCTGCTGGGGAGATTCAATTTTAAACAGGAAACCTTATGTCTTTCTGAAGCCTGTTTTTTAATCTCTCCTAGTTTATCCTTTAGAGACTCTGCCTTGCTTCTGCAGAAACTCTGCACGATTTCTCCCTTTGGATCTACCATAAATTAAAAATAACTGCCATGGCTACTCCTCAAGCGTGATGATACTGTTCCATGTTTACGCCACACTCTGCATGCTGAGCTCATATTCATCATCAGGCAGGGTGGCCAACTTCTGAGATGCTGGCACTTCGCCAGCCAGCCTGAAGCACTCAGAGGAGAGGCCAGATTATCAAATGGCTGTGGGAAATGGCTACAGCCAGTATTATCAGCTACCTTTTTAGTTCTACCTCTGATGCCATCCCATCCCTGAGACTATATTATATATCCCGTCATTCACTCATTCATTCACTCATTCATTCGTTCATTCTCTAAAGTAAAGCCTGTCTTGAAAACGTGTCCCATGCCACTGATAGTACATTAAACATTCTAGGTAGAGATATAAAACTGTACCTTTTAATTTACTGTCAGTGTCAGCATGAGCTATTGGCCGTTTGGGTTTCTCTCAGAGCCCCTCCTGCAGCGTTTATAGGGATGGACATTGCTATTACCTCTTTGGAGGACACCCAACAAAAATCTATCAAAATTGAAGATGTGGCTACCCTGTGACCTACCGCTTCTACTCCAAAGATTGGCTGGGGTGAGGCAGGGTTGCGTATTGCAAAGTGTATCTATTATAGCATTGCTTTCACTGGAAGAAATGAGAAACAATACCATAGTAGTCTCCACAAATGCAGCAGCTAGCTCTTATAGAAGGTACTCTCCACATGTTTAACACTTGTGATTTTCAAGGTAATTTCCATACACGCCACACAATGAAATCCTCATAGTAACTCCCCAGAGGAGTTCTGAAATTTGTCTTTTTACGGAGATATAAGGTAAGACATGGAGAATTTAATTTAAAAATTCAGAAGCCAAAGGGATTGTCCATGCACTAAACTGACCTGAGTTCATATCTCTAGCACCCTCACAAAGAACAAAAGAGAGAGAGAGAGAGAGTTGTGCATGGTGATATGCCAGGAGAGAGAGCATGGTGATATGCCAGGGCTGGCAAGGAAGGAGTGAAGATATGTAGGTCCCTGGAGCTTGCAAGAAACCTGGTATAGACTTCTTTCATACAAGCGCGCACACACACACAGGTGGTGGTACACATACAAGTTTCATAAACTGTTAAGTATGGACTCAGCATTCTTACTATATATTGAACACATGGCTTGAAAAGAACAAGAGTGGGGCTTTGGTCAGACATGTTCATTTACGTATTAATTGAGAAAAGCCAAGTTGTGGAGCAATGACTTGCCACAACCCTTCAGTGGTTAGGAAAGTCACGCAGTACCTTTATATGTGTAGAAAACCTTCTTCTGGTAGAGTTTGAGACAGGCAGCTACTACACTTTTTGTGGTGCAATGGGCCTTGGAGTCATTTCCAGGTTATGGCAGTCACTTTTGCATTAGATGTCCTTTTACTTTGTAACCCCTAGAGCTACATCTAAGCAGCTGAAGACTATTAAGGCCAATGCAGAGTCCTCTCACCAAACCCACACTGAACCTTGATGCTGCTGACACTTGGAGCCGGATCCTTCTTTGCCATGGGAGGTCAACTTGTACATTTTGGGATGCTTGCAGCATCCTGGCTGCTATCCCTAGGGACCAGCACACCTCTCTAACAAATTGTGACAACCAAAAATGCCCACGGACATTTTGGATGATCAAAGGACATAGGTCGATCCCTGATCAAGAGCTGTAGGTACATCACTATCTGGGTCTCCTCATTCCAGTGGCTGAAAGGAAGGTTGTTCCTCCATTTCAGGATCTTCTGACCTTGAACGTTCTTCAGGAAGCATAGAAAATTGTCCAAACCAGAGCAGACAAGTCTTGTTTGTCTTCTATCCATTCAACTTCCTCATGGTTGGCTTGCCATTGGATAGCTACTGGGCCCCAGAACTCTGTTTGGGGCTGTGCACCTCTTTCTGATGGAGCCTGGGGTGGGGGCACTGGTCTTTAGCCCTTTTATCAGCAGTTTTCTCAAGGTAGGAGGTTCAGATGCTTAACAACTTTCATTAAGAACTCAGCTATTAAGTATGCAAAATATATAGACCATTCCTGTTGAGAAAGTAATTATACAGTAAATTAGCCGAATGTCCAGTGTGCTGGCTTTTAAGCCGATCTTTGATGTTCCCAGTACTTACAGAAGATATAGGGCATGTTTATTAAGACTCTTCAACTGTGTATAAAACGAGAGCAGTCCAAAGTAATGGTGTCTGCTGAAGGAGTCTTTATCATATGAATTTACCTTCAGTCATCCATTATTTATTTCAGCTATTTTATATGCCATTATAATAAATATTATGACAGAGAAAGCTTTTACGCTTCAACTCATTGTACGACTCTGTACTTGCCTGCAATCCTTCAGGAATGTAACCATGTTTTACCTATAGTTAACGTAAATCATCACTCACATTAGAATGAAAAATTCACCATGGGGGAAGAAAAAAACAAGGCTCTTTCTTCAACGGTGAAGCGTAAATGCACCCTCATGTTGCCTGCCAAACTCTTCAAGCCACTCACTGCCCTGCCTTAAACTGTTTCTGAGCTGCAAAGTGAACACACCGAAGAGAGGGAAATTGGGAGGTTTTGCAACATTTTCATTCTCTTGTTAGTTTCTGGCAAGATAAGCGTTTCTTAAAACCCAGAGTGCAGACTATTGCCAATTACTATCTAAGCATTTTTAATAGTTTTGCTTTTGCATAACTCATAATTCATATACCAAATTAAATATAATGCCCATCTGTATAATTTCTCCTTTGATAGCTTTGTAGTTATCTATAGGTATTGCTACAGTTTTTTTTACTAAATTGAGTTCCAGTAACACAAAGTGAAATGTTTTGGCTTGTACACAAGGAAGAAAGAGTTGTCATGATTTTCTCATTAAGGATGTTTGTGGATTTGGCAGGAGGATGTGTGGGAGTTTCTGGGGAGGCTGGACGTGAGGACTGATTGTGATGGTTGACTTCAAGGTTAGAAATGACACATTCAGCCCCTGTCCTTCAAGGTTTAAGAAAACTCCAGGGTTCTGCCAAGGATCATTTTGGTTTACTTCCCAGATTCAAAGTGTGCAATCATCATGAGAGCATTGTCCCCAACTAGAGCATTTTCGTATTAGAAGCAAAACAGACAGCTGGCTGCAGCAATGCTTGCCTGTTATGCTGAACTGGGGAGGCTGAAGTAGGGGATATAATTTTTTACTTTAATGTTTTATTTTACATCCCAGCCGCACTTTCCCTTTCCCCTCCCTCTTAGCCCCTCCCCTAACCCCCATCTGTCCCCACCCCCCAATCCACTCCATTTCTGTTCAGGAATGGACAGGCCTACCATGGATATCAACAAAACATGGCATATCAAGTTGAAGTAAGACTAAGCACCTCCCCATGTATTAGATGAAGAGGAGGAAGGTTTGTAGGAGTCAGGGGGATTAGGGGCATCACAAGAAAACCCACAGAATTAACTAACCTGGGATCACAGAGACTGAACTGACAACCAGGGAGCCTGCATGGGACTGACTACGCTCTCTGCATATATATTACAGTTGTGCAACTTGGTCCTCTTCTGGGGCTCCTAACAGTGGAAATAGGCTGTCTTTGACTCTTTTGCTGGCTTTGGGGGGAATCATACTTTTAAGGTAAGTAAGTTGCATGTAGCAATACCCTGTCTCAAATAACCAGGACACTTGGGAAACCACATGGTATATAAAGTAGTTAAAATGCGTAGAAGCTGGAGAAATGGCTCAGTGGTTAAGGGCAACAGCTGTTCTTCCAGAGGACCTGGGTTCAATTCCAAGCACCCACATGGCAGCTCGCAACTGTCTGTAACTCCAGCTCCAAGGGTTCCAACACCCTCTTACAGGCAAATCAATGTACATGAAATAAAAAAATAAATAAATAAAAATGCATAGGGGCAGGAAAGAGATCTTACATACTTACTTTCCTGGTTGTTCTATTAGACGGTGCATTTACTGGTGTCTATTATTTTTTACTTTTAAGCCTGTCTTAGGCTGATTCCCCACCAAGACTGCTCCTGATGCTGACTGGTGCCACCTGAGAGCTCTAAACATCACAAGTCAATTCTGGCTTCTTTTTCCTCCCACATGTCCCTGCAAAGAGACTGCCATTCTTTGTCACCATTAACATCCCTTAAATGATACTGGAAAAATTAGAATTCCGAAGTCCCATGTAGGATATCAATAAATTATTAAACTGGTTTGGTTTGCCTATTGTAGTTCTCTGAATAATGTCACGTCAATAGTATGCTCAGCACCAGTGTCCCTTGCCATTGTAAATGTGACAAGTCCTATTTAAGGTTGCAGAACATAAAACCAGGACTGAGAGACTGTAAAGAAGGACGAGAGCCATCAGCATAATGCAATTAAGGCCCATTGGATTAGAATTTGCAGGATGCCATTAGCAATAAGCTCTGAATGTAGATTATAGCTTTGCTTACAAGGTTTGTGTTTTTTTTTCCTTCCAGCAATAACGCTTCTCTTGTAAATTCTAAGTGTGTAAAATAAATATGATATAAAGTAGACTCAAATGAGAATATATGGGTGTTGTTAATTTCTTGGTAGCTTCTTCAAGCTGTGTGTTAGAGAATATGAAGCAGGGCCAGATCACAGTGTGGCGTGTGGCATCCCCAAATCTTGGTTGTCACCTGCCCTCTCCTGCAGTGCCTGATTGAAGTTCTCCAGTCTTTGTTCTCATCCGTATAAACGGTGCAAAGTAATATGCACTTCATGGGGATCTCAGGTCACTGTAAAGTGTAAAAGCAGCACTCAGTGTGTCGGAGCTGCTTGTTCCTGCTGCTGCAAGCTGCTACACAGATGCTTCCTTACACAAGTGGTTTTTCACACTAGTTTCTTTACATGAGTGCTTCTTTGCACTAGTTTCTTTACATGTGGGCTTCTTTACATGAGTGTTTCTTTGCACTAGTCTCTTTACACAAGTGTTTCTTTTCACGAGTGCTTCTTTACACAAGTGTTCCTTTACATGAGTGTTTTTACACAAGTGTTTCGTTTTACATAGATCCAGCAGCAAACTCTTTGTGTTTGTACAGGACAGGGGTGGGCAGAATCACCAACTTTGTTCCACCTCAAAGAAAGATTACAAAGTTACTTATTCCTACTTGTTGGGGCCGGCTTACAGTTTCATAGGTTTAGTTCATTATCATCATGGGGCCAGTTTGGAGGCATGGCAGCACTCAGGCAGACAGTGGTAGCTTCAAGTTCCATATCTGGATCTGAAGGCAGCAGGAAAAGAGAAACCCACTAAACCTGGCTTGAACATTTGAAACGTCAAAGCCCGTCCCCAGTGACTTCTCCAACAAGGCCATGCCTACTCCAGCAAAGCCACACCTCCAGTAATGCCACTGTCAGTCTTTGGGGGCCATTTTCATTCAAACCGCCATACTACTAAACACTTAAGTGTTGCCTCTGCAGCCGTCTGCAATAGACAGGATTTTCTGGGCACACATTCAGAGACCCAGCTCCATGAGGCCACCCAGTGCCTCTGGGTTTCTGAGTCCCATTTCTTCCATGGTCAGTTGTACTCCTTTTTAGTTTGATTTTTAAAAAAATACATGTTTGTGTGTTTGTGAGCTTATGCAGGGTTATTGGCATAGGCGTGGAGGTCAGAGGACAATGGGAATCAGTTCTCTCCTTCCACAAGGGGGTTCTGGGCATCGAACTTAGGTCATCAGGCTTGGCAGCAGGCAGCATCTCTCTGTACTCTGCTTTTTAACTCTTATCATGATTATAGTTTTAACAAATCATAAGAATGAAGAGCTTCTGTCTCCTACCATTTGACAAGTTGAATGTGTGGGCCATGATGTGACCCAGATGCTCCATTGGTCCATCGGAGTGGAGAACGCAGAGCCAATGAGATATAGAGATAGGGTGCAACCTGCTCACCTTAGTTTGCTCCTTCCCACCCCACCCCCTCCAGGCTTGGGTAGTACATCAACTGTTGTGTGCTCTCACTGTAAGAGAAATGAGGTGGTTGGGAAAATGACAAGCAACGGCAAAAAGCAAACAAAAGAAAAAAATACAAAAGAAAACCTCATCCATGTTCTTCCAAGTATTTTGCAGGCAACCGATAGTTGATAGCCATGCAACGGCTGCTATCTTTTTTAGTAGGTTTGATCATGATATGTTTCCTTATTTTTTTTTTTCAAGATAGGGTTTTACTATATAGTCCAGGCTGGTGTTCAGCCCATGAGAAGCTTCCTACCTCAGCCACCCCAGTGTGCGGATAAGATAAGCTACTATGCCCAGTTTGCTGCAATCACTTACATTTCATTCCCTGAGGTTTTGTTTTACAGAACATTATCTTGCTTTTTGTCTGCCTCTGTTGCTAAGCAGAGTGTGAGTGTGAGGGTTTCCCTCTGACTTGCTGCAATGAAGAGAGAGGTACAGGACTTGGAGGGAAATGGTTGAGCCTCGGAGGCGGCGGTAGTTAAAGGATGATTGGAAGGAAGAGTGGGACAAATGTTGCCACCCTCAGTGGCACCGTGAGCCTACAATATGCTGCCTGTCTATTGGGCGATACAGGGCTTGGCCTCAGTTGCTAGGAGAGGCCAGGACCGGTAGAGGACCAGAGGAGAGGTGGGCTGTGTGGACACTGTGGACTGTGGCGGTGAAGGGGCGGAAAACCCCCGCTAAGTGTGGACTGTGGTCCTTCCAGTTACTATCAGGGTGAAGTCGCGGCCTTCAGCTTCTCCATAGGCATGAATAGATGGTTGTGGGGCTACACAGGTACACCAGGATCTGGACTCCTGGGCAGCATTCTGAGACTGCTGACGCAGGCCAGTCAGGACCCATTCCTGTCGGTGAGGAGTGAAGCCACCCAGTGCGTGTCCTGGGGGATGAGAGGGCAGTACTCTGTTACCATGGTGATGTGCATTTGTAGGTTGTTTTTCAGGGTCTAATTCTGCTTTCCAGCCTCAGTTCCCAATAAACAGCAACTGTTACTCCCATTTTACAGAGGAGTACACTAAGTATCTCAGGGGAATTAATTTTCCAGCCAGTCAGTGCCGGGACGTACAAGGCATTCTGACTTGATCCATAGTGTAATTGAAATCTTTACCGTTGAGCTTGGAAAGGCATGATCATGTGGCTTGGCGGATGACGTGCCTTCCCCCACTGTCCTGAGATCACGCATCCTCCTTCACAGAGGTACTATTGAAGCCTTCCCCAAGATTGTTATGGGAGTTAAGATTAGCAAGAGGGATCTGCAGTCACCATAATGCTATGGATTGTTATCAAGAAACAGTGGTGTTGTGTTTGAGCCTTCAAATTCACGATGATGGTAGCATTTTCTGATGGCCTCGAGGCTTATATGTGTGGTAGGCGTTTTTTCTAGTCTCAAGAGGCGAGTACTGTTTACACGTTCTCGAGTAAAGGCAGCTGGGGCCCGGTGGTCCCCTGAGCCATGTTGTCAGTGCTTCGGTCCCACTGAGCTGTGGATCTAGGTCAGCCTGGCTCTGGCTTCTCCATTGAAAGTGACATCATCTCTCTACTTTGCTATCTAAATACCTCATGCTGTTCCCCATCTGGTCCCTCTGGTTTTAGGCAGTCTCACATCTGAGTCACACTTAGCCAGCTTATACTCACAAAATACCAGAGATCAGTGTGGTATAGCCACCACCAGCAACTCATTTGTTTCTGCATGGATAGACTCGTGGATCCCAGAGGTGGGTTCTAGAACTTCACAATACACAGAAAAGGAGGCTTGTTCCCCAAAGGCTTGTGTGTCTGTCCACTCTGACAACAGCAAGTTGTGCCTTCATCCCAGAGAAACAGGAGAGGAGGACATGGGGTCTTGAATGATCTCCTTGGTTGAGCCCCAAAGTCTTGGGGCAAGTAGACTTCCTAGCTCCTTAGACGTTTCCTTCATGGATGGGATGACACCTAGGGTTTTCAGTTTTAACATGGTGGCTAGGAGCACCTGGATACATCATTTACAATAAATCAACTTCTCTAGTGGCCTAAGTAAACTTGCATAGTGGTTTGATGACAGGATATAGTGAGGGTTTCGAGAAGTGAGGCATTTTACGGCATTTCAAGGTTGAATATTCTCAGAACAGAGTTCTTTCTGTTAACCAATGGCAGATGAGTGGGCCAAAGGATCAGCATATATGTAAATAGGGAACTTACGAAGACTTTCTTCCCTCCCTCCCCTTCCCTTCTCTCTTTTCCCCTTCCCTTCCTGTCCCCTCCTCCTGTCTCCTCCCCTTCCCTCTGCTCCCTTACCCTCTCCTCTCTTCTCTCTTCTCTCTTTCAACCCCTTCCCTTCTTTCTTCTCTACCTCCCTCCCTTCCAGCTAACACGCTACTGCTTTGTATGTAGTCAGCTGATCCTTTGCTCGCAATTCTCCCGAGTCAGCCTCGAACTTCTGGGTACTGGGATTGCAGCACTGCATTCGACTATGGATACTAATCCTACGTGTTTATGTTTACCTCACTTTTTAAAAACTGTCTAGAATTGATGTGAGTTTGAAGCAAGAGATGACTGAAGTAAGGCTGGGGAGCTCGACATGGGTTTTGTGTCAGCCCTCACTGTCCTCCTTTCCTGGGCACCTGAGGTTTACACTGTATCCCATCTAGTTAAGTTACCCAACTTCTCTGCCAATGAAACGTGATTGTAAGCAGCATCCTCTGCCGCCCAATGGAGCTCTCTTGAGGTCCTGCATGCACCCGATTGCCCTGTGTGCTATGGAGCAGCCTTGCAGAAGGTGGAGGGAGGCTCCATGACCAAGATCGACCTGGGTCCACCCACATGCTTGGTTCAGTGTGAGCAGTGGAGGGTCTTGGCTCTTTTAGGATGTTTTGATTCACCGCCTGTTCCTTACAGCATTTTCTGACTAATACAGACCTTGCTGGATATGTAAGGAATTTGGAGTTTTTGCTGGCCAGTCTGAATTGGAAAAGGGGCTTTTGCAAGTATATTCTGCCAAAGTAGAGAACAGGCTGTGGCCACACAAGATTCTCCCTGTTCTAGATGGCACATGCTAATTGAATCACTTGTTAATAAAAGTAATGTCTTTTTATTATGACAATGGGTCATTTCCAGATCTTGACTATGGGGATGATTATATGAAATGGTGCATTGTTCTTTGTTTTCTATTGCTGTGGTAAAGACACGGTGACCAAAAACAACTTGGGAAGGAAAGGATTAATTTGACTTACATGTCCTGATCACAGTACTAAGGGTAGCCAAGGTGGATATTGAACTAGGGCAGTCATCTGGAGGCAGGAATAGAAGCAGAAACTGTGAGAGAGTGCTGCTTACTGTATTGCTTAGCCTGCTTTCTTATATGACCCAGGATCACCTGCCTAGGGGATTGCACCACCCACGGTGGGCTGCGTCTTTCCACATAATCATTAATCAAGAAAATGCCCTATAGGCCAGTCTGATGGAGACATTATTCAGTAATGGTTTACTCTTCCCAGATGACCCAAGCTTATGTCAAGTTGACAAAAACTGAGCAGCACACACATAACAAAATGTCGCATAATTTGGCAAAGATACATCAAGCAGAAAAAAGAAAATGAATGCATTTCCACATTGGTAAAACCCTCCTAATAACTCTGATCTAATAAATTTTAGTATTGCCACTGTTGAGATTTTTAGGTTTTGACAATGTACTATATATAGATAAGAGCTCTCCACTGTGCGGAGCTGGATGCTGGGTGTGTGAGACCCTCTAGACCAGTTTTGATGTCTTCCTGCAAGCCTATCACTACTTCCAAATGTAAGCACATGCGTTAAACCAGCACAGTGATTTGTGGCCTGCCCTAGATCAATCACTGCCAGGTTGAGTCTCTTGCCTTCACTCCGCTGATAATCCACAACCCCACCCTTCAGAAATTAGTCCCGTCTGCTGTCTGTCTGCCAAGCTACACCTTTCCCAGGTAGAGCACAAGCCACAGTCAATATTTCTAGGAAGCTGCTAAGTTTACTCGGTAATCAGGAGAGCAAGCCCCCTCCCCAGCACAGGAGTAAACACACACTCCTAAGCCAATTCCCAAAACAGCATTCTCCTCCCTCCTGTACTTCACTGGGTTGCATACAGTTTTTCAGAAGCAAGAAACCTGATACTCAGGCCAGGAGAACTCTCTGAATAATAGTGTGTGGACTGGAGTCTCTATCCCCAGGAGCCTAGTAACCCACAGCTTGTAGATTAGTTGGGTGACCCCATGCTCCCCCTGGATGTATATGTCCTGGTTTTAGTCTTATTAGCAATGGCAGCTAAGTGCTGTATTTTGAAGAAAAAAAAGTGGAGGGGAACCGAAAGATAACCTACCAATTTTAAGTTACACATAGAGAGGAATGTGTGGGTCACTTGGCTCTACCATCATTTTCCTTGGATTGCTTTGGGGTCACCATCTGGGAATGTTCTCCCTGTTTTATGGGGAAAATATGTACATGCATTTTCATAATGTGGAGCATGCTATCCTTTGGGGTTTCCAGCAATGAATGATGTCTCTAACAAATGCCTGACTTTCCTTTGTGATGTAGTTGCATTTCTGTAGGAGTCTGTATATTGCCACGATTGTCTTGCCCTGGGTAAAGGAAGGCGGGAAGCATGGGAGTTAGGGGCTGGGGCTAGGGGCTGACAGTTCATCTGATTGTTCTAAAGGTCCAATCAAGTACTTAAGTGCTATCATGCACACACAAGAATGTGGGGTAATACAAGTCAACTATCAACACATTTTATATGTTTAACAGAATTTTTACCTAATGGATAGATACCAGTTAGTGGAATAGAAGAATGAACAAACAAACAATCAAGCAAATAGAAAGCTGTGGGATTTGCGTATCGTTTTGATATCACAGTGCTTTGCACAGATAGGTGCCACGGTGGCTACTCAGGTATCTCTTGTGGCTTTCATCTGTCTGTGCAGCTTTGGCTAACTCAGAACTCCTGACCTTCCTTCCATCCCCTCTTCCTTTTTGGGATTATGGGCCCACATCACCATACCTCGTTCTACTTCTTTAAAAAAATATTTTATTTTTAATTATGTGTAGGTGTGTAGGTAATGTACCCATGAGCGTGGGTTCCCCACTGAGACCAGAGTTGTTGGATCCCCTGATTGGAGTTACAGGTGGTTGTGAGTCACCGTCGTGGGTGCTGGGAACTGAAGTCAGGTCCTCTGTGAGAGCAGTGTGCTGAGCCAGCTCCAGTCCCTCTGCTTTTTTCTTTCTAGAGTGAGGATTATGACTGCACCTTATGTGGCCCACCCGGCTCCAGGATTCCCCTGACACAGGAAAACTGAGAGCTCTCTGATGGCATCCCTACTTTCCTGGATCCTGTTGATGCTTTCCTTCCAAGTCAGCAACATTTCAGTGTGGGCCATTGTCACCCCCAAATTTTGAGTTTTTGCTTTCAACAGATGAATCTTATCACAGCCACTGACATACTGTTGTACCTGGGGAAACCACGTGATCACTCTGTTCCACTTTTTCCTAAGCCTGGACTCTGTTAGTAACCATGACCTGGGTCCTATAGGACCTGGTGTCAGTGATGTGGTCTGATGTGGCCTTCAAACAGGGCCAAAGTCATTCACATCACGTATCCATCCCTCTTATTGACATTTGGCATTAGCATAAGAACTTGATACAGGAGATACCTCCTCCTAGTTAAATTGACTGAGTATCTTCTGTTTTTCTAAGGCACTCAGCTGACAGCTCCATTAGGACTCATTAATAGTGAATTCATCTTTTGCAAATGAGGAAACTGAGGCACAGAAATGTTAAATGTTCCAAAGTCGGTATGATTTCTGTGGACACTGGCTCTTGGTCTTTGCTCATAGCTTATGAGTTGGGTTAGAGCCCAGTATAAAGGCAGCCAAGCTAAGCTGGCTACCGCTCAGCACAGCGCCGATCCACTCCCAAGTAAGACAGCCTGCATTCACTTCACGGCTTTGGAGGGGTCCTGCTATTCTCCTTAGTCTGACTTAGGCATCACAGTCTAGACTAGAATTCCCAAGTTTGCCATTTGTTTCATGAGCTTTCTGTACCTGAACAGACAGGTACTACTGGACATTCTTAGAAGAATTGGGTAGGTCTCAGAAAAAGTTGGTATTTAATCTTGTTCCCCACAGTTCACCCAGAGTTAAAAGTGTAGAATACTCCATAAACATAAGGTCTCAGGAGAATAGCCCTGAGGTCTGTCCATGCGGGGTCCTGCCACCAAGACTGTGTCCACTAGGGCTTGCCTGGACCCAATCCCAATCCCTCTGGTAAGACTGATTTGGGGCCACTCTTTCCCCATTCTTTGCTCTGTAGTCTCTTTTAAATTGCCACCCTGGAAAGTCAGGGGAAATATTCCCAGCTGTTCAGTATTTTTTAAGACTTATTTTAAATGTGTGTTTGTGTGCACACGCACACATACACTTACACAAGTGCATGTGGAGGCCAGAAGAGAGCATCAGAAGCCCTGAGGATGCAATCACAGGCATGTGTGGACTGCTGAATGTGGGTGCTGAGAAGCACATTCTAGTCTTCTGGAAGAGCAACAAGTGCTCTCAGCTCCTGAGCCATCTTTCCAGTACCTTGCTGCTGCTGCTGTTGCTTTTAGTGTAGAATCTCTCACTGGCTTAGAATTTCTGAGTAGACAGCAATCCCCAGGGATCCTCCTGCCTCCGCCCTTCCAGTGCTTGGACTACAGGCGTGTGCCATCACATCTGGCTTGTAATCACACCTAAGTTCTTGGAATCAAAATCACGTCCTCTTGCTTGTGTGGCAAGCAATTTCCTAGCTGATCATTTCCCCAGCCCTGCCCTTAATTTATTTAGAGTCACAAAAACGTCTCACCATATTGCCTCATTTGGCCTTAAACTCACCCGGTAGCCCAAGCTGACCTGAAACTCACGACCAGCTGGGGTGTCAGGATTGCATGTGTGCTGGACCACCACCCCTGGTTGGATTGTCCTTAAGAGTGATGCGGGCTTAGTGGAAGCATTTCAGAACCTGGGTGGAGTCTTTTTGAGATCATAGTGTTGCCCATTGCATTGTGGCCAGGCTTGCTCTTAGTCCCCCACCCCCATAGATGTAGCTCTTTGGAGCACATATTTAAAGATAACATGAACTAGAAAACTCCTTGGAGCCTCTTCCACGTACTGAGTGAAGCCATGCACAACCCCCAGCCTGGAACTCTAGCCGAGTCCCAGCCTCACATGCTCCCAGGACTTGGCAGTAAAAGCTGTGTTCTTCCATCAATTCTGATGATGTATAGTCTCTCTGGGCATCTAATATTAAACAGGGGAATTCCGACATGTTCCATAACGCATTTACTGTAACTTGATACCACGAACTATACTTGCTGTTATTTATCATTTCTTTTTTATTTTCTCTCATTCCAGCACAAAGCCAAGGTAGAAGCAATGACCCTGGACCTGGCTGTGCTCCGCAGCGTGCAGCATTTTGCTGAAGCATTCAAGGCCAAGAATGTGTGAGTGTTTCAGTGCGGCCTTATACATCATAATTGCTTGCTATCGTAATGTCTTTATCAGATGAACACTATCAGGAGAACGCAAGGCTGCAGTGTTGTCTTGGCATCCAAACCGGAGGCTCATTTATATTGGCACTGTTGAGGTGGACTGTATTTGCTTGACTCTGAGTCACCCTCGTTATGAGATGTATCATCAATCTACTAACAGCTTCACAGACCAAAAAGAAAAGAGAAGACATTATTAAAGCATGTAAGGCTGCTCTACATTAGGGCAGTTTGAAGATGTGCCCTGTGACAAACTTGTGTATCTCTCCCAGTTGAGGAAACGTGTACCTCCAGGGGCATCCAGCAACCTCACTTATTCTGTATGGACAGGGCTGAACCCCTTGGCATGCTTTCTTCTAGTGCTCATCAGGCCTTTGGTGCTTTGACATGGGATGTGGGTGTAGTTGTGGACAAAGATGCAGGCTGTAAGACCCCAGGGCCTTTCCAGGCCCTGGTGCCTCCTCATCCCCACAATCCTGGTTGGATCTTGCACTCGCTTTATCCGCTGACTTCAGAAGTAAGGATTCTTCATCAGCCCTTAAACATGCCTTAGTTAGTGTGGCTGTATACTCTTCTACCCTCCAGAAACTTCCCTTCTCTACCAAGAAAGAAGTCAGAGAAGAGAAAGGAAGAAGGAAGGGACAGGGAGGGTATGAAGCAGACTCAGGCTCCATGCTAATGAAAGCAGTGGTGGCTAGCTATGTTATAATTATAGTATTTTGTTTCCAAGGTTTATTTTTATGGTTGCTTCTATAGGGCAAGCAGTACTAGTTTCTCATTAACCATAGTGGCTTTGGTTTCATTAATAAATAACTTCACTTAATTTTATTTTCCAGTGAGGTGATTGAAGCATGAGGATTAAGTTAATCATAGCCCCGGTGGTGCCAAGGGGGAAATAATGGCATGAGCGATTCCAACATGCCTGGACTCGTAGAGCTCAGACTAGGCCATGTTGAAGTTCCCTGTGTGCATGAGAGGAGCTGGGGAAGGGATCTTCAACCAGGCATTCAAATACTACTGTGCTACCAGGTTTCTCTTCCTGGGTCCACTCTGTGTTTGACCTTTGCTGAGCAAGTGAGTGGACTGACTCCTGGGACAGAATGTCCTGCTCAGAGTACTCCAGACTTGTATCATTCCCAAGAGAAGACCCTTCACTGACTCATAGGCAGAGCTAGATCCACCCCTGGCCCCGCCAATCAGAACTGTGAGCCCTGCCATGTGCTCTTTCCGGTGCTGTGTCCTCACTAGCTGCCATCCCTTGCCAGCTATCGAAGGGGCTGGAGACCAGGAATAGCAGTGGCTCTCACATTTATTCATCTCATCCTCATCATTTCTCTTGTCTACTTAACAGGCATTTGCCGAGCACGTCCAAATCCAGACATTCTTCTGGGAGGACATTGCTGGCTACCAGGAGCCAAAGTGACCTCAGCCAAGATGGCCACAGCCTTAAATGTCAGCAAGCCCTGTTTTCTTATTGATGCCAACTCCTCATCCCAATAGGTCTATAGTTACAGAGGGACAAAATTACTAGCAAACCCAACAGCAGCAGTAAAAGCTCATTTGGGGGGGTTCAGTTGGGGCACACGCATTTAGAATGCCTTGCCTGCACCTTCTGATTCAGTTCTGAAATCAGTTTCATGGTGGGAGTAATCCATTATGCAGATGAGAAAGTGGGACTAGAAAGATGGGGTAGGAAATGCATAGACAGCATTTGATAAAGGAATGGGGCCAAGGCCCCGTGTGGCATCCTACCAGAATTCCCTCTGATCCCCTGTGTGCTGCTGTCATTAATACAAAGACAACTTGAAGCTCGAACTCAGAAAACTAGTGAGTTTCTTAGGGACACCCGGCAGCTGATGGCACATGGAGGATTCTGTCCATTCTAACTTCTCCTTCCTCCCTGGTATCCATTGCCCTGACTAGGTCTCGAAGTGTGTGTGTGGCTTTGCTGAAGAGAGATGACTGTTGGATCATAACCCCGTTCTCAAAGTTGTCATTAGATTTTATCCAGCAAATACTTCAGAAACCATCACACCTAAGGGCCTTTTATAATCACGGACCCAAACTCTTGGAGGGAAAAATCACCCATTTTGCACTAATCTTTGGTTTCCAATACTTGTGTGTTCAGGCCCAAGGACAAGGTTTCCCTTAGACTAAGGCTTAGGACCTATGCTTCCTGTGCCTTAAGAGTCTAGGGTTCCTCACAGTGTGGAGAAATACTGCCGTACTGAAAGTATGTATAAAACAGTGAGTGCTTTTTCCCTTTTGACATACTGCCAGTTCCGAAATCTCCCCTGGAAAGGCAAATGACAGCTCAGTGCTAACGGTCTCCGGATTCAGAGAGCTGTCAGAAGTGAATTTAAGTGCCAGTGACCAGGCTGCCAGAAAAACATGTGTAACTCTAGCCTTATCATCACCTCCCATCTTTGGACATTAAAATTTCCTCGTGTGTAAAACATAATGACAAATGAAAGCATGCCTGCCAGTTCAGAACCAGTTCCTTTTTGTGTGCAGTTGGACCAAAGAAAGGAAAAGCCCTCCGACGTGAATTCCACGTGGACGCTCCATTGAATAGATCTTTTCACAGCCTGCATGCAAGCACCCTGGAATACCATCAGGCTCCATGCAATCCTCAGTACGAGTGTGACCTCTCACCTCGGGATGGGCAGTGCATTTATTTTGTCACTTGAGGATGGCAAAAATGAAAGCCAAAGGCAAAAACACTGGTGGAAAATGCAGCCTGTCACGTATGCTGCAGAGCCGGCCTCTCCCTAACCTGGGGAGACTTGAAATCTGCCTCTTCCATAGATGACTTCTCTTTGGAGGGTAGGATAGGCTGGGGTGGAGAGGCCCGGTACAGAGCGAGTGTGGCTGATGAGGGTTACGGAAGCAGTAGGAACTAGCCAAACGTTTCTGTTAACTCTATGCATGGTAACGGGGTAAACGCTCTTCCTGTTCTGTGTCTGCATGTATGGGTGTGCACGTGGCGGCCAGAGGCTGACATTGGCTGTGTTCCTCAGTCACTCACCACTTTAGTTTTTTGAGACAGGGTTACTTCACTGACCCTGGAGTTGGCTACTTGGCCATGTTGGTCTGTCAGCAAGCTCCAGGGTTCCTCCTATCTCTGCTTCTCCAGCACTGGGGTTACAGGTGTGTCTCGCTTTGTCTGGCTGTCACATGACTGGTGGTTTGCGTGAGAATGCCCTCCATCAGCTTCTGTTTGAAAGCTACCAGTTGGTAGGACGGTTTGGGAAGGATTAGGAGTCATGGCCTTGGAGTGTGTTCGCTGGAGAATCTGAACCCAAGATTGTCTGCCTCCAGGCACATAGAGGACACGTGACCGCTTGCCATGCCTGTTTTCTGAGGTCCTGTGCAGACTACCTGCCCAATCTGCCTCCTCCACTTGCTTGCTCATTGTCTTTTTCATCCATTTCTTCTATTATTCTCCGCTAATTCTTCAGGGTGGACAGCTCAGGAACCTCAGTCTGCTTCTCGATACTTCTCCCCCAAGTTTGTGATGATAGTGATGATCAGCCAGTGTGTCGCAGGCCAAATTATTCTGGGCATTACTGGAAAGTTCCAAACCAACTGACTGTGGCAGTTTCCGACCAAGCTGAATTTTTTTAAAAGATATTTTGGGTTAAATTGGCATTCAGAAAGGAAGCCAGACTCCACAGTGCTGGTAGACAAGGGTATCTGTCAGCAGGGAGCAGCTGGGGCAAGTCCTCTTGTGATCACCCAGGCTGGTCGCCTGGGTCCCCTCTGACAGACTCCAAAGCCTCCGCTTGTTGGTGATGGCTTCTTGTGTGCTCTCAAATCTGGCTGTAGCTGTTTCATTTACCAGAATAGAAAGCCTCCATCTTGAGGCCCAAAACAGCTCAGCTATCCAAGAATGAGATGTTCCAGAAGCATGTTCTTTCTCACTAGCGTTCTGTCGTTCCCAATAAAATGGAAGGCTGCACTCCAATCCTGCAATTTTAAAAGCTGGGAATGGCCCACCATAAAGGACATGGGTTACTAGGGTTCCTGTTGCCAGCCAGCTCCCATTGGCCAAGGGCTTCATTCGTCCTCGAAGAGAACTGCAATTGATAGAAAATTCATATTAACCTAGTTGTGCAATTCTGAAGGCTTCTAGAACTCCCTTTTTCATCATGGGTTTCTATTTCTTGTCTCAGCTTTCTGTCTCCAGTATAATTTAAATAAATTAGGCTTCATTTCACCAAGAAAATCATACCAAAATGTGTTTTATTTAAAGGTTAAAATAAAAGTTTTCTAGCCTTTACTTATTAAACATTTGAGGAGAAAAACCTTTAGCAAAGTTGTTTATTTTTATTTCCCGCTAGAAGACGTTCAGAACTTGAGCTACTAACTCGGGACATTATATTCTTGGATTCATATTCCAGAGTTCTGTCTCTTTTCCATCTATAGAAGTGGGTGGGCTATAAATTATTAAATAAAACCTAAAATTTGAGGGCTAAATTACCCAGAAGACCAGTGTGTAAATTACAGATTGATCTTCCCTTTTCTCCCGAGCTCAGCTTGGCAAATAATGTTTTAGCCAACATTTCTGCATCAGTCTTTGCTCAACATGAGACATCCATCCTGTTCCGTGCACCCTGGGACCCTGTTGCCTCGCTTTCCCTCACAGTGTGTAACTCAAGGAGAGAAAGCACCGAGGCTCATTTTCACTGCAACAGATGCTCTCAATTCAGATCTTTGTTATGATGTCTCAGGGAAGTTTTATGAAGTCTACCAGTTCATTGTTCTTCTACTCTATGTATTTTTCCATCTTAAATCATTGAAAAACCACATTCTGGGCCATTTAATACATCTAGAAACACCAGGGAACATTGTGTCTCTTACAAGCTCTTTTTTTTTTTCCTTGTCTACTTAACTCTTTGGGTGTCAAATCTTTTTACATAATACTGTTTAAAAACATCTCAAAAGTATATCATGCAGTAATCTTGTTTTAAACAAGAAAAATGAAACAACAACTCTGGCAATATAAAGTAGAGCCCAGTACATTTTCCTGTAAAGGACCAGAGAAGAAATAGCTTACATTTTAAGATGATGTAAACTGATCATGTAAAAACTCAGTTCTGCCTTTGTAACATGGAAGCATCCATCGACAGTATGTGCCAATATAACTTTATTATCAAAAGAACTGTGGGCAGAATGTATCGATAAAACTTTATTGACAGAAAAGCCATGGGCAGTGTGTGCCAATAAAACTTTATTGACAAACATTCCCTAGTTATACTTCTCAGCAGACAAACTATGCTAACCCTAGGACAATAGGTCACAACTCCTCTTTTATTAGAAATAATGGGTTTTGAGATGTCAACTAAACCTAGATTTAAATTTCAGCTCTACTGCATTTTTTTTCTTGGAAAAGGGATCATGTTTTGACTGGGTATGATGGGTAGGTACATGGAGCTAATCTGTACATGATCGGTTTCATCACTCTATAAAAGCTGTCTTGGGATTCTTAGGAGGTGAGAGAAGGATTTTGAGTAGAACAGTGTGCCAGGCTAAGTTTCCTGGGAAATATTACCTTATAGGAAACAGGCCAAGTAACACCCTGAATATCATTAAATCAGGAAAGTCCTGAAGCCCCAATGGGGACTTGAAGGCATATAATGATATTGGTGATGACTGCTATTTATCCACAATTAGTCATGTGTCATACACAGCTAAAGAGTCAGAGGGCATGTCCAAAATAGCAAAAAGAACCACAATGTCTTCCAGTTCTGCCCAGTTCAATGAATGCTACATTTTATAAGTCAAGAGATTAAGGATCCTCTCCAAAGTCATGCAAGCTAATAGCTGCTAGGCTAGGTTAGATCTTAATCCCAAATCTCCTTTGAGCTCAGCAAACACAATTTGGAACATAAGAGAAATCTGACTTATTTGGGAAAAGGTGCTGTGTAGCACACATTGCCCCCTGCAAGAGGTTTGTCCCATTAATTGGATGGATGACAGTCCTTGTCTACCAGGATGATTATTAAGGTCACTTCAAGGTCAGAGTTGATGCTTTGTGAAACCAATTTTCTAGCGCCAAGAGAAGATTTGTTTTGCTGAGATACATATAAAAGAGGCTAAGCAGACCCATCAGAAAAGAGGCTCAGCCCCTCAATTAAGGTACCCAGGCCATTTTCTTTCAAATGTCTAGAAGGTTCTTCCACGGAGTCCCCTTAAGCAGAAATGGCAGCTATTTGCTCTCATTTACCGTCACCTATATACATTTACACCAAATGTCAGTGCTCATTTCCCCTTACTTCCTACTTGTCTTCAAAATGATGCTTATCAGTAGACAGGCAAGACCGAAGGGTCATTTCGCCGTGCACACCTCTGAACCAGAACCATTACTTTCACATGCAAACTCAGCTCAGATTCTGACCTGCTCAGGGGTATCCTGCTGCCTGAGGGACAGTTGCTGCACTTGCTGACGTTGCCCATCCAGGGCTCAGAGACCAGGTCAACTTCCTGTGTCTTTGATAATTATCTATCCCCAAGCCTATGCCTTTATACCTCCCACCCAGAGAAGCATCCGCAGGGTCTGTGTGCTAGCTCTAGCCATTACGTTATACTGTTCCCTCCTACCTGCCTGTCACATGCTCGGGGATGACTGTGTGTCCCTGCAGAGCCTCTTGTTTCCCTCCCCTCTCCTTAGCTTCACTTCTTCAGTGGTTCTCAACCGTCCGAATGCAGCGACCCTTTAATACACTTCCTCATGTTGTTCTGACCCCCAGTCATAAAATTATTTTGTTGCTACTTCATAACTGTAATTTTATTACTCTTATGAATAGTAATGTAAATATATGATTGGCAGGATATCTGCTGATATGTGATCCCCAAAGGGGTCACGACCCACAGGCTGAGAACCCGTGTAATAGCGTATGAACAACACACCAAGACATCACAAGCAAAGTTCGGGCTGCTTTCTGTTTTCTGTGTTGATTTTTAGTTGTTGTTGTTACACCAAGTCCCAGAGGATCAGAGGCAATGGCTAATTCATCTCTGACTTCATTCCGTGTATTTGTTCTGTTACCTATGAAGATGGTGACCTAGGCCTATTACTCTGTCTTTGTGATCCTTGTTAGATCCATCAATGAAAATGAGACAAGATGGTCAAACCACTCTGGGGTTGTTGAGAGGATCAAATAACAGACTCTTCTCAGAGCGTAGCACCTGGCGTCTGGTGTGTACTTAGTGCAGGGTCCTCGCTGTTGCTACCATTATCTCATTATCAGCCCCCTCGTCAGTCATCACACTGCCTATGGCAGGTCCCGAGGAGCTGGTACATGAGTGGATGGGAAGGGGGAGAGAAGGACAAAGTGGAGGCATGGAGGTTCATTTGCTGAAACGTTACTTTGAAATTCATCTTTCCATTTGTTAATTTGGAGGGCTTTTTTGAAACAACGTTTTGATAGCCCAGGCTAGGCTAGAACACCTGATCATCCTACCTCCACCTCCTCAGTGCTGGGTGTTCAGGGTTGTGCCACCATGCATAATTCCAAACTTGACCATTAGGGCACCAATTCCCCATCTTTCAGTATCCGTGAAATGATATTCCCTTATGTAGTGTTAAGGTTGAGTGTGTCCAAGTCTTGGGAAATAGCTATTAAAGATATTTTTAAATTATGTGTATATGTGGGGGGGGTGATTGGGGATCTATGCACACAAGTGCAGGAGCACTCAGACTCCAGAAGAAAGTGTTGAACTTCCTGGAGCTGGAATTACAGGTGGTTGTGAGCTGCCTGACATGGGTGCTGGGAACCGAACTCAGGTCCTTTGCAAGAGCACCGAGTGCTTTTAACCACTGTGCTATCTCTTCAGCCCCAGAAACATCTTGTTAAAAGTAATGGTACTTACCATACTTGTCTGAGACAAAGAAACCAAAGGGACCCTTCTAGGAACCTATGGAAATGTTTCTACGTTGAAGAGTCAGCTCTCCCTGATCTGGTCATGGGCCCTGTGACCCCATCAACCAGACACTGCTTGGAGAAGAGAGAGACTGACACCCTGAGTCCAGGGCCCGGTTGTTGGCCCTTAAAGAGACCACCTAGCTCGGCAGTTTTGCAGCAAATCCATGGCTATGTTACTATTGGGAGCCTTTTGCTTATGTAAGACTTGCAGAATGCATTCCAGTGCCTGTGTTTTTGAGCTGTGTTTCCTAGCCTGGCTCATGGATCCCACTTGGTTTTCTTCCTCTCGCACCATTCTTTCCAACTGCACTGTCATGTCAGGATCCTGCATTTACATAATTGACACATTGAGACACTGTGCTTAAACTACAGTGAAATCACATTTTAATAACATGGGAAACATCTTTTCCCTCAGTAAATTGTTGAGAACTTAATTCTTGTTAGCCTACGAACTTGAATACATACTTGAAATAAATCAGCCGCGCTATGCAGTGCTGGCTGCTGAAAGTCCTGGAGGAAGATTCCCCTTGCTGATAAACCGCTCTTCCAGTGCTCTGTTTGGAGTACTGCACATGCTTTCTTGTCTACATTTTGGAAGCACTGACTCAGAACCTTGTCTCTCAAAACCATCAGTGGGTCCTCTCAATTAGTAGCCCAGTTCTTCATTTCTCCACTTGGCCTGGCGCTACAGTTCAGCCACCAACTAACTCATAATAGTAAGATAAAGGTAGTGGACAGGCCAGCCAGGGCTCCACAGTGAGACTCTGTCTCAGAATAAACAAACAAACATACTAAAGTTGGCATGACCCAAACACTGATAACCAGAAACAGACAGGAAAGGGGATCTGGTTGTCCCAGAAGTATGTAACAGGTAGGTTGACAAATCGCAGCTCCTGGAAGTCACACTGAGCAGAATGTCTCTAACCAGAAAGGGCAGCAGTGTCGGGATTGCTTACAGGAGCTCTTTGAGGTCTCAAGAGATGGATGCAGTCATTCTCCCACTTGGCTGTTACAGAACCAGCTAGGAAACCCTAACAGACACGGATACACACCTGCTACCGCCAGCCGTTCTGCCCTATGGCCCTTGGGTGTGGATAGATGGATAGTTAGATTAAAAGAAGATGCCTTTGGTAGCTTTAATTGTCAACTTGACACAACCCAGAGTCATCTGAGAGGAGAGTTTCAGTTGAGGGATTGCCCAAATTAGATTGACCTGTGTGCTCATCTATGAGGCATTAGCTCGATTGTTAATTGATGTAGGGACCAGCCCTTGGTGGAAAGTGCCATTTCATGAGCAAGTAGTCCTGGACTGTATACGAATGTCAGCTAAGCATTGGCTGGTACTTTCTGCTGGAAGAGGTTCTGGAAGCTCAGAGTGATGTTGCCTAGGATGCCTACCTAGGCTTGCCCCTCATGACAGGGCTTTGATGCCATATTATTTACCTTGCTTGGCATTGTGACCAAAGGAATCAAGGGTCCATTTTGGCTCATAGTCATGTCACAGAATGCATGTTAGGGTATCGTCATATGTAGTAGTTGGGGGCTTTGGGCTGTAGCATCTCACATTACAATAGATCAGGAAGCAGGGATTTTGAGCTAGAATCAGACATGACTATAACCTGTAATACCCACCCACAATGACCTGAGTCTGCTTGGAAGGGTCCTAAAGATACCACAGCCTCTCAGCATAGCCACAGGCAAGCGAAGCTACTCCCTGGTATGGGAGTAGTAAGGGATCTGAGGACCCTTCCATTGCTGGACAACAGAGATTAGGATAGAGCTGGAGAGCACATGAGTGAGCGAGCCTTAGACAAGGGTTTCACAAGCTACTGGCTCCTATCTGTCACTTAATTCCTAGCTCCTTCTTAGTCTTAGTTGGCGATTCCTGGTTCTTCCTTGGGCCTTCTCAGTAATGGAAGCATAGCTCCAGCTTGTGATTATATGCATTTCTTGCCTGGAACGTCTTCAGACTTAACTCTGCTCTTCAGAGTTATAGGAAGGCAGGGCTCCTATATTTGTTCTTGATAGAATGCCCCCCTGTTAGAGGGATGGCTTCAACTTGATCTTGGACAAGATGTACACATGATATTTCAAGACCGTACTGCAAAACACGTTCTAGCCTCAGCTACAGCCGTCCTATTGGACACAAGAGCCTTGAATTAAAGACATTTCTCTCTCTATTGTTCCCTTCCTTTGGGGGTGGGTTTCCAAACTCAGGAGCTTCACACCAATTCATGTCTGTTTTATTTAATGCTCTTTTTCTGTTGTACCCACCCAGGGGAGGCTGGGTTTGTTATACAATACCTACAAAGGTGAGTAGACAGTATAACCGCCTCTTACCACCTGTGTTCCTCCCTTTTTTATATAAAAAATACTTATTTCTTCGAAAATGCCATATATGTATAAACCACCTATAACATGTTTATATATAATATGTTTTGTTCCTCAAGTACCCTCACCCATATTTCTGTTAGTAACTTCAGTTAATCTCATTGGTTCACCAAGGTAGATTTGAGTAAAATCCTTTCATTGTTCTATTATTGATGTCCTTTCTGGGGTGAAAGAACATATTTGTTCAAGCATCCCCAGAAAAAGTCATCCCAATAACCCTGCTTGCTGAATCCCACTTAATTAGTTTGTAAAGTGTTTTTCTTCACTAATCTTATCTGGACACAAGAAATAGTTCTAGCCAGTCAGTGCTGGCTCCCTTTGGCACTGGGGCTGGTCCAGCCACTTTGAGGCTGGTGACAAGAGAGCCACCTACAATCTAATCTTCAACTGTGTGGGCACATGCTGTTCACAAGCATGGCTGTATTTCGTTATTAGCTACTCCCAGGGCCCACAGAGTCCCCGAGGATGTCAGAGTACATTAATTTTTATCATAACTTGGATTCTCCCAGGTCTGAATGGCAGCACATAGCTGTCAAGGGCTTTCTGAACTCTATTACAGCTTCATATATCTCTAGGCAAAACAGAGGAGAGAGTCGTCATTGGTGAGAGAAATGTACAAAATGTATGAGCTGCTGTGTTGTTGGACTTGACCATGTGCTCAAGCACACGGCACACACTGTGGTTTCCCCTATTGTCCATGTAAGTTCACCTCTGTCTCCCCTTATGAAATCCTCCACTCTGCCTACATGAGAACTACCCAGTGTGTGCATAAAATAAATTCCCTATGAATCATGCATCTTTTCGTCGACCACTATTTTCCAACTATTCTATGAATATGAGTTTTCCTGTCTTAATGAATTTCCACCAGAACTTATACATCCATGGTGTCACCAGGAGTTTATAAATAATGGATTTTTATGCTTAATATCACTTTATGCCCACAAAATGTACTTTTAATGGAGAATGCTAACGCATGCCAGGGAAGTTTAGTTATTTGTTCATTACTTTTATCCTACCTACTTGTCAATAAAGTAAAATGTTTAAAGGTTGCAATTTGCCTGGAGAGGAGGTAAGTAAAATTCTTTAGGAAGACACAATTCATTTGTCCCTAGAAACCCACGGGGCTCCACCAAGACTTGATGACGGTGCCTTTTTCTCTGTTTAAGGGAGTTGTGTTCAAATGTGCATGCAAGATGATGGGAGTGGTCCAGGCTGATGTTCCTTGCCCCTCGCTCCCTACTTGTCCACATTGGGCTGAACATTGATTTTCCATTTTATCAAATACTTCCTAGAAGCAGGAACACAGGACAGTAAAGTGCTTAAGTGCAGAGGACAGGTTTGGAAATTGCTAAAATCTGCACCAGAGAGTCAGGCCCCTGCACTGTAGATATCATGCCAATCTGGCTAAGTGCACAATTATCAAATCGATGCCTTTCCCCCTGGAAACCCGTGTTGGGGAAGACGTGGGTGTTACTTTGTTTTACACCCCTGCTTTAGGATCAATGAGGTTGAGATTTCACTGCTGGGATTCGGATGCTGGGATGGGAAAATATAATCAAGATAATGGACACAAGGCAAAAATTTAAGAAAATAACCAAAACAAGGGTGTTTTCATTTTCTGCTAAGTGTCTGTACTCATGTTCCGGAATCTACTCTAAGAAGTTGCAAATGGTGCATGAAATGAAAAATTCTCGTCGGTCTCCAGGGGACAGAGTCAGAGCTTTGCTCTCCCCCTCGTGATTGTTCCCATTGCTTTCTCTGTTCCAGCTGAAATAAAAAGAAAATATTAATTAAGCGTAACAAAGGTATTGTGACAGCAGAACCCACTCCTGGTTAATTATTGTGTTAACACCCAGGGGTGTCCATCAGATTCATGGCATCTTTAAAGCCATGACCCGCCCACAGCACAGCTGACAATCATTGGCCACCCAAGCTGGTTTTGGTGTTAAGGGTGATCGCTCGTTTTACAGGCTTTCTTTCCTCCTTAGTGAGGAGGTGCTCTTACAGGGACTCTGAGTTGAGGGCACTGGGAACAATCTAGTAAATGTGGAGCACAACTGTATATGTATTGTGTGTGTCTTCATTCTTAGTGGGTACCACTCCCCAAAGTGGATGCCCAGGTCTAAGAAACAGGTAAAATATTAATAGCTTGTTGTAGGCACCTTCTCCATCAAGGTCAGTGGCAGAAATATTATATATAGTTTCCTTAAAAGATTTATGTTTAATTATGTGTATGTGTCTGGGGGCCAGTAGATACTCATATGTACAGTGCCCCCTGGAGTCCAAAAGAGGCTATTGGTTTCCCAAGGAGCTTGGAGTTATAGGTAGTTGTGAGCTGCCTGATTGTTGGTGCTGGGAACCGAACTAAGGTCCTCTGGAAGAGCAGTCAGCACTCTTAACCACTGAGTCATCTCTCCAGAACCTATATGTAATTTTTTAATTCTCATAAATACCAGACAAACTGGGCGTGGCCATTCTCTTTTAGAGGAGACACAGCGATAACTCAGAAGTTTTTTCATTTTTCTAAGATCCACTTGACTGATGAGGGGTAGACCCAGGCAGAAAAACAAGGTTTTTGTGTCACATAGTTTATCCTTTCCTAGAATTGCATCAATCAAAAGTATTCTCTGTTGAAAATATTGTCTCACACACACACACACACACACACACACACACACACAAACATGCTTTTAAAGAAGAGCCTATGTTTCCCCTTCACCCCTCAATAAAATGATAAACATTTCCTGTAGAAGACTTGTATAAAAGGTAGTCACTGCTTGTTTGATCTTTCTAAATAATGTCCTTAATAGTAAGTCTATTATGATGCCACTCCCCTCAAGGTAAGTTCATTGGATGTCATATCTGGATTTCCACAGAATCAATGCTTCATTATCCTATTATGTAAGACTTAGTTTACCAAGACCTGAAAGATATCTTCTGTAAGACCGTCTATTAAATTGAGATTTTGACAAGCCAGTTACATATTTATCCAATTCATTATACAATATTTGTTTTAATTTCCCGTATATTCCCCCAAACCATCATGAACTGTAGCTATGGCATGCACCCCGCATAGCTGTGGTCCGGGTGGGTTCCAGAAGCACGGAGACTTGCAACTGGGTAGAAGCAGCTGTGGAAGAAAATAACTACTATGGTCAAGTTCATGCTGCCTCTCATGAATTCAGAGCAAACTAGCCCATGTTAATTTAAGCAAGGACCCACCTTGTAATGCTATACAGTTTCCACCCCTTCCTTCTCTGGGAGAACTCACTGCTAGTTATGAGGTAAGTTTGCCAAATGGTTTTCTTAATGGACCACGTCTCCGTATGCCCTTTGCATCGAATTTCACAGTACTTCCAAATAGTATGAATTCTCACAACTCACTTGAGCAGTACCCCAGATGGTATGACATTCTGTTTCTAGAAGGAAATGGAATATATTTCCTTTTGCATTACATTCCATTTAGCTCATTCCTTCGCTTGGTCTGAAATGGGATCCTGCAAAGTCACAAATGTTGGACTATCACAAGGGTCCCAACCTAACCTGGAAGATCCCACTTCGTTTATGGGGCATGCTAACAATTTCGTTTTCACACCGTTACTGTGACTCCCCTCTGTGGCGGTGGCTTCTTTTGCTCCGAGACCCCTTTAAGACCTCATTCTCCTTTCTCATGGTTGACATTCTTGGCCATCTTGGGCTCCTGAAGTAGTAATCTTGTGTCCAAATTATAAATACCTGTCTCTATTGGTCGTACTGCCCGATGCATGCATTTAGATGTGCACAAAAGGCTTATTTTTTTTTTAAAGCTCATTTCTTATTATGATTGTGTGTGTGTGTGTGTGTGTGTGTGTGTGTGTGTGTCTGTGTGTGTGTGTGTCTGTGTGTCTGTGCTTATGTGCTCATGAGTGCAGGTGCCTGTGGGGGCCAAAAGAGGCTATCTGGTCCCCTATAGCTGGAGGTATAAGGAGTTATGAGCCACCCAATGTGGGTGCTGAAAATAGACCTCAGATCCCCTGTAAGAGCAGTGAGTTCTCCTAACTGGTAAGCCATCTCTTCAACCCTAAGGCTTAGTTCTCACTGCATGCCATGCCCTATGAGGACAGACTTCCTTCGTTCTTGACCTTGATGTCTACTGGCACAGAAAGACTGTGGCACATGGTACAAAGTGTGAAGAAGTGTGGGAAGCGACCACTGGGACATACTACCCCTGAGAAATTGACCTTTAATTTGCAATTAATATGAGGGTGTTCTGGGGTTCACTTGTTCCTAGGTACTGGACTGGCTCCCTGGAGACTCACAGGGCATAGTTAAGAAGACAGTGGCTATATTGAGGATATATACTGATGGGACTGACTTTACTAAGAACTGCCATCACTGGTAGCTTGACCCTCAGTGAGGACTTGAAAGTCAGGGAGGGTCTTAGTACCCAGGTTTCCGTTTCTATGCTTCTTTTCATTGGCAGTCAGTCCAACAACCTTGTGCTCTTCTTCCTCTGTCTGCCTGTGAATCCCAGCAGGGCCGACCTTGCCAAAGGTCTACCCAAAGTCGGTGAGAACCTTTGAGGAGGGGCCTACGAACTTCAAGGTGAGGGTCAAGGGCAAAGGAATGACCAAGAGTGCCAGATCTTTAGAGTCACCCGTGGAAGAGGGGAGGGTGGCGACAGAGGGTGGGCAGAGGTGGAAGATTACACACAGTGTTGAGACAGCATCCAGTTGGCTTGGCAGTGGAGGTGTGTTTGATGTAGGGGAAGAAAATGGACACATAACATTTCAAAACTAAACAGGATGAGTAGACAGTGGATTGATGGTGACAGCTCAAAACTGCTCTAACAACGAGTGGCTTCTTTCTCTTTCCAGCCCTCTTGTCTCTCTGTGTCTTTTTGCCCACCCTCCCACTTTTTTTTTCCTCCACTCCTTTCCCTTCTTTAGTGATTTTTCTCCTACTTAATGGTCAAAATAATTGCATGACAGAGAGAGAGGGAGAGAGAGAGAGAGAGAGAGAGAGAGAGAGAGAGAGAGAGAGAGAGAGAGTGGAGGTGGGGGAACAGCCTCAGGTGTTGTTCCTATGACTCTGTTCAGTTTTTAAACTATCATTTTTTGACATTTCCATCCGTGTATACAATGGATCTTGATCATATCTATCCCAATTCTCCTCTCCTACTTTCCCAGGGAACCCTGGAACATGCGCCACTCTCAACTTTACGTCCTCCATCTCACAACCCACTGCATCCATTTAGTGCCGTCTGTTGAGTGTTGGCTGACCTTGTGGGCTTGTTCCTGTACAGGTCCTGTGCAGGTGACCATAGCAGCAGTGAGCTCCTCAGTACAATGGGCTTGTCCCCAACCAGAAGATAGCACCACATCCTTTTTGAGACGTGAACCTGGAAGTCAGCAAGTGGGCCCAGCTGGCTGGCCAGCAAGCCCTGAGTATACCCCTGTCTCTGTCTGCCCCAGAGCTGGAGATTTTAAACTCACATGACCCTGATACATGGGTTCCAAGAATAAAACTCAGGTCACCAAGTCCGTGGCAGCAGTCACTTTCCCAGATGAGCTGTCATCCCCAGCCCTGTATCCAGGATTTGGTAAAGCTAATGGATAGCAGGTATGACCCAATAGAGAGAGAATGCCTGAAATTGGGATAGGCAGCAGGTGGGGCTCTTGGGAGCTAAAAGGGCAGGGAGCCAAAGAAAGCTCAGCTGTTCCTGATCCGGTTAGCCACAGTCTCTGGATAGGCCCCACCCTTTTACTTCCTGCCTCGGCTCTGCTCTCCTTTTAGGAGAAAGCACCAGTTAGACATGGCTAGCCAGAGCCTGGCTGCATGATCAAGAAGCCTCACAACTGTCACTCAGAAGGGTACCAACAGAGCTGGCCGCTGGTTCATCATTAGGACTCCATCCCTGGGGTGGCCCAAAGGCAGCACACTGACTGGCAGGTCGAAGGGGTGCTGCTTTCCGACACCATGCCCACAGCAGCTGGAAGACTGGCCAGGGTCCATTCCTCAGAGACAGATGGGGAAGTTTCTCCCCAGGTCACAGAGCACGAGACTCCTGCTGGTCGAATTCTCCCGTGCTGCGCATGGATGATGGTCCTTTCCACCTCCATTGCCCTTCCCAGGTCAGAACCCACTTGAGGACCAAATCCTTCCCTCAAGGCGCTGACTAATAACATCTGCGCTGAGCTCCACTGACGCGTCTTTATTTCCATCCCGTCTTCACAGTTTGATCCAGACTTCTCTTTGATGGCCTGTAAATATTCATCATACGAGACTCTTTTGAATTGTAGTGGCTTTTAGTTAAAATTGAGTAAAATGTACCATTTGAATAATAAAAACCTCATTAAAGGAAAGCTAAAAGAATACTTTTCCTTTTGTACAAGCCAATTAGGTACCCTCATAATTAAAAAAAATAAGTCAAGCACATTATGGTTTCATATTCCATAAGCCTGTTTCTAATTAATAGAGGTGACATGGCTTAGGTGCTAGGTACATATTTTGCCTCTGGTGTTATGCAGTTGACATTAATGAAGGCGATGGAAATGTGGTGAGAGAGTAGCTTGTCTCCTACGTCCTCTGTGATTCCAGGCCGAGGTCTTTAGTGGGTCTCCATTCTCAGGGACACGGGACAGCAAGAATAAAGGTACCCAGGGAGAACCTGTGTTCGCTGAGAAGGTGTCATATTAAAATTCTCAATGGCTACACTCAGTGGCTCAACTATCCCAAAGAGAAGTATTCACAGACCTGGATTTTTCTTTTGTGGATAAAAGGGAATGATATGGAGATAAAGGGGGCTACCATTTAACCCCTCAGCTGACAAGATACAAGGCCATCTGCTCAGCATCGTCTTCCAAGTTGTATTCTGCTCTTCCCCGTTTATAGAGGAGGAAGCAGGCACACCTAGGCTCACTGACTGGCCAGGAACCTGCTAAGAAAGTAACCACCTGGGCTCAGATGGCAACAAGTGCTCTGTCCATCCAGTTTGGATACTGGATCCATTACTTGTGGCTGTGGCAGGCCTGACAGAAGCAACTGGGAGAATGTGGGATTCATGTAGAGTCGCTGTTTCAGAGGTTCTCCACCCTTAAGGGCAGAGAGGGCATGTTGGGGAGGGGGCAGTTCAGTCCATGTGGCTTGAAGCTGTTCCCCACTATGGCCAGCAGGCAGCAAAGAATTGGGCCAGAAGCAGGGCCAGGCTGTGCAACTCTTAAAGACTCCCTCCCAGAACTCATTTATAGCAGCTAGGCTCTGGGTGCATCAACCCTGCTCCACCCACTCCACCGCCTTCATGTTGCTCCATGCAGCATGGGCCTAAGTCCATATGTGGGTGGCGTCTCGTGGTCCACCCGAACCGTCCTTCATGTTGCTCTTACTCAGTTATTTGTTTACTCATTTATTTTTGTTAGTCCAAATATTTGGATTTTAACCTCAGGAGAGTTGCCTCTAATTACGTTACTAATTCTATAATAATGTAATCCCGAAACCTCCTGTTGTCCTGTCTGGACAATGGCAACAAGAGTGCATGTCACCCAAGGTTAGCATGACAGTTAAATGAGCTATGTACCCAGAATTCTCAGCAAACGTGTACTCCACCCCACACTGGAAGGGTGGAAACAACTTTGAGAAGTGAGCAAAATACTAGAGTTGTAACCCAAAAGGAGCTCAGACATCATACACTCACGTGCCTCCCTCCTCTGAGCACACTACATTTTCCAAAGTTTCTGTCTTGCTGCAAAGCCTCCCAGGTACAGATCTCTGCTTTGGTGTGAAGCGGGGCTGGTGCATGCAGTGAGAAGCTGATGCCTCAAAGCACTCAGGTCCAATCTTCAGAGAGTAATGACATCACGTGGAGCTGTTGATTGACAGCTGCAGTGCACACCATATACGAAACAGGAGTTATCCCGGACAAACACAACCACTTCACTGTGTTTATTTTTAAGTGGCGATAAGTTGGGAAGTAGATCAAGCACCAGAAATGAATGTCATGCTCCCTTAACAAGATCCAGGTTGCCCCGTGATAATGAGATTTCATGAGTCCTTAAAGGTGTGATTTGTCAATATGCTTCCTTCTAGCTGTGCTGTGCATGCTTTCCACCAAGCATTTAAATAAACTTTACTATCAGTTCTTTAGAAACTTGTCAAAAACCTAGAAAAGAAGGGAGTGCTTCTAAACTTGCTGTTTGCTAGATGTCAGAAACAAAATCCTAGGAAGAAAAGAACATGACAAGCCAGTGTCACACAGGGTCTTCAACAAAATGCCAGCAAACCAAATGCAGTCATGTACAAAAAAAAAAAAAAGATTGTATACTTCCGATATGTAAGGAAGTCAAAGTTAAATATTCAAAAATAAATCAATGAAAGAATTATAGGTCAGAAGAATAAGGTCATCTGGATGGATATAGAAAAATTATTTGCAAATAGTTAAGTGTTCTTTCTTGATTAAAAAAGTACTCAGTAGAGTTGGAATCAAAAAGGCATTTTTTCACCTTACTAATGTACCTACAGAAAGACCACAGCTGATATATTGACACTGAAAAACTTGAATGCTTTCTCCCTAACACCCAGAAACAGGCAGTGGTATTAGCAGCCAGAACCCATTCAAATTGGAAAGGAAAAATAAAAACTGCCTTTCTTGTAGATGAAATCACTTTGCATGTATAACTTCTTAAGAAATCAAATTGGGAAGTATTAAAACTCATGGCCAAGTTCAGCTGGATTGCAGGGTGGCCACTCGGTATGTAGAAATGAGTTCGTTTCTCTGTGGGAGCAACGACACCTCCAAAAGGAACTGAAGAAAATCATTTTGCTTGCGGGCAGCAACATCAGAAAGAAGAAAATCAAGAGCAGTTTTGAAACTTACAAAAGAATTTAACAAAAATGTGGAAAGCTTAGACTTCTGAATGTATAAAGCATTGTTGGAAGAAATCAAAGAACACTCAAATGGATAGAGGTAGCCCATGTTCATGGATTGGAAGGCGTGACTCTTTGTCCCTCAGGTTCATCTACAGGGTGGATTCAGTTTCCTTTAAAACTGGAATTTTGGTCTTGAACTTCATATGACACTGAATAGACAAACCAGGAATGGAAACCAAGTGGGAAGCCTCCCACTTCCCAGTAATTAAAAACACACTCTGTCATGACCACGGACATTCGAGAACTGAATGGAATTGAGGTTCCAGAATTAAACTCTCACATGATTGATTGATTTTTTTTCAAATGCTGGTGCCAGAGTAACTCAGTTGGGTAAGTCTTTACTATAGGTGGTTCTAGTAACACTGGGTACCCACCACAAAAGAATGAAGCTGAATCGCTTTCGTGCGCCATGCACAAAGTTAGCGGAACAGGAATCATTGACCTAAATATAAAACCCAAACTACTCTATTCCACAAAAAAACATAGAATCACAATATCTTTGTGACATTAGAGTAGATAATGATTTCATACGTCCAGAAGCACAAGGGACAAAAGAGGAATTAAAAACAAAACAAAAAAATGAAAATTCAATAAAATTAAAAGCTTTTGTGTTGCAAATTATGCCATCAAGAAAATATAAAGGCAACCTGTCTACTTTGAAAGGGTTTCATGCATCATCCATAAAAAAAATTTCATAATCCAACAGTAAGAAGATTAAACCACGAGCTCCAAGGTGGGCCTAGAAACCGAACTCACTTTTCTTCCAAGAAGGTAAGCTCACTACCAGTGAACACATCAAACGATTCTCTATCATTAGCCAGGACCTGTAAACCACAAAGACGTGGTCACTCATGTTTGGTAGGGTGGTGCAGGGTTCACCGTGGATAGGAAGATTGTAAGAGCCATAGGATAAGCTTCTAGGAGCTAGATCCATAAAGTCTTACCACCGTGATCTGAACAAGGATAACAGTAATAGATGTGCTAACATGGCAGAGGGAAAGGCTGTAAGTCCTCAGCCCTACACAAAGAACTACAAGCAACTAAGGAATGCTGAGATTGGCAGACATTGTCTTCCCTAGGGAGGAGCACACCAATTGGTTATCAAATACCAAAGGGTCAAGCCTGAATAAATACACCTACAACTAACATTATACAGACTCAGACTGTACAGGTTGTATTTGTGTACTTAGGATGTGTGTGCGTGTGTGTGTGTACGTGTCAATATGTGTCTGTGTATATTTGTAACAACAATTAATTGAAAAAGAATCCATGAGTTCAAAAAGGAGCAAGGAAGGGGGTGATTGGGTTTGGAGGGAAGAAAGGGAAGGTGGAAATGTTGTAATTCTATTATAATACCAAAAATACAAGAAATAATTTCAAAAAGAAAGAAGAGATGGGCGGTGAAAGTGTCATATGGATGCAGATATGTGTAGCACATGGCTAGTGAGGGTGTGAGTGTCCCACTTTGGACAGCAGTTCAGTTTGATTTGCCCTCAAAAGTTACACACAGCATTATTCTGAGCCAGCAGTTCCATTTGCAAGTGCGTACTCAAGAGAAATAAACAGACACGTCTCCAGAAGAACCAGCAAATCAACGTCCATAGCAGCTCTATTCACATTAGCCCAACACTGCAAGCAACCCATTTGCCCATCAAAGGATGAGCGGGCAAGTGCGATGCTGTCTGTGCATGCAGCAGAGTACATCTCGGGCTCAGAAGGGAGGGCAGTGCCCATTCTTGGTACAGTGCACAGCCCCGAACATCATGCCAGGTTGAAGAAGACAGTCATAGAAGACCATCTATCATCCTATTTACATGAGATGGTGGTGTCTGACAAATCTATAGAGTAGAAAGTATATTTGTTGTGTGTTGAGATCAGTACCATGCAACTTGAGACAGCTGATGGGTTTCTTTTTATTCTTAAAATTGCTGTAAAGTTAGAATCAGAGATGGGTACTCAACTCGGATTTACAGTAGATGTGAGTTGAAATCTCAGGATTAAAAAAAAAAGTGGAAAAATAACAAATACCTAAAAGGGAAAAAAAGAATCTGACCACCTCATCCATACTCAGCACTAATTTTTTCCTGTATTTTCTTACTTGGTGACTACATAGGGAGACATTCCATTTGTCTTGCTTTTGGTTTTGTTTTGATTTTATGTTATCACATATTAAGTTATTCGTATGTGTTCCCTCAGATGTGTGTGTACATATGTGGGTGAGTGGGTATGTGGGGAGGCAGGAACAACTTGCAGGAGTCTACTCTGTCTTTCCACCATGTGGGTCTGGGGGATCAGACTCAGGTCATCTGAGTTGGTTGCAAATGTGTTTATCCACTGTCCTGGCAGCCTTGGTTCTGTGTTTTGTTTTTTGGAGACAGGATTGCACTCTGTATGCCACGTTGGCCTAGAGTTTGCTGTGTGGCCCCCACTGGCACCTGCCTTCACCTCCTCGGGGCTGAGATGACAGGCGTGAGCCACCACATCTGCATTGGTGTTCCCCTTTTGGAGAAAGTGGTATGACACACGTAGTCACACATGCTGACCTTTGCCGCCTACCTTTTCAGTTTGCCTGGAAAGGTCTGGGAGCCTCTCGATTCGCTGTTGTGTAGTTATCTCTTCTCCTATTGAGGATCATGCATGGGTGACTTCTAGTCCATAGTTAATTTTATGAGTTCTGATCATCTGTGTAATTATTATGCATCTTTATGTATACACTTGGACTCTTTCCTTAGGTAAGTGTCTTGGAAAGTGTTGATTTCCTAAGGTAGATTATCACAACCTGGGTGATGTAAAGCAAGAAATTCATAGTCTCTCATGGTTCTCGGAGCCCAAAGTCTGAAGCCAAGGTGTCTACAGGTGGACTCCATCTGGGTGGCAGTAGGGGCCTCCTCCTCATTCTTCTGGCTTCCTAAGATTGCTCTTGATCCTCGGCTTTTCTCAGCTTTCCCATCTGTCACTCAGGTTTCCCCCACCCTGTTGGTGTGTGTGTGGTTCTGTAATATATATTTTGCTTCATAATGGATTGTAAAACAAAACGGATTTGCTTGTTATCGTGCTGTGGGCTTCAGACCATTTGCTTACAACCTCCTTCACAGGACAGTTTTCCCTTGTTTAATTTGTTGCTTTTATGTTTCAGTTACAAATACAGTAGAGAGCCTTGGCGATCTATCATTGTGTAGTATCTGTTCATTAAGATTTCTTTTCCGTAAAATGTATTTATTAGGATTTAGGACTTTCAGTCAAGTGAAGGGTGACTTCTAGTGTTAACATTGTGGTTACAGCACATCTCTCCTTTCTTATCCTCCGGCTCATTTCTAACAGGTAGATTTAATCTGAACCTAAAATGAAGATACATACCTATGCATGTGTGTCTGCACACACAAACACATACACAGAGTGAGACAGGGTCTCATGCACCCAAGGCTAGCCTGGAACCCACTTCGTAGTCAAAGATGACCTTGACCTCCTGGTCCTCCTGCCTCCACCTCCTGAGTATTAGGGTTACAAACACGCTTGGCTTACGTGGTACTGAGGATGAAACCCGGTCTAAGTGCAGGCTAGGCAAGCACTCCTAAGAGGAATATATTCCAATATCTGACTCTCTATAAACAGAACATATTCCCCTTGATGGGTTTATTTAGTACCTCCTAAGCATCAGGCCCCGGTGTCAGCCTTTCTTGTGGTGTCTTTTTCATAAAGAAAGGAAATGAATGGGCTCCTTGTGGGTGTTTGGTGGGCTATTTTAGTTGAACTTAAAAGTGGTACTAATTGTTGGTATTAAAGAGCAGAGTAAACTAGAGACTGTGTGTTCCAACTCCAGTGAGCCACCATTATCCTGATCTACTCCTTATGGTTCTGGGTTAGCATGCGTGTCTTGTGTCCTGGGAACTTCTTGTTGCTTGTGCCTTGAGGGAATGGCCCATTCAGAGTGATGTAACATCCTGGCATACCTCATCTCTCACTGGATGGACTCTTGAAACCCCCGAGAAATGGGTTATTTCTAAGTGGACATAGATGGCACCTAGTTTTAGACCATCAGTTTGTGCCTGATATTGTCTGTTTCATTGTGTAGGTCTCTTCATGTGCTTGTGTGCAACGCGGGGACTTTCGCTCTACCCTGGACTCTCACTAAAGATGGCCTGGAGACGACCTTCCAGGTCAATCACCTGGGACACTTCTACCTTGTCCAACTCCTGCAGGACGTTTTGTGTCGCTCAGCCCCTGCCCGTGTCGTCGTGGTGTCTTCTGAGTCTCACAGGTGGGTTTGAATTTAATTTGATATTCTCCACTTGTCCCTTTGCTTACGCCATCTGAAATTCTTCTCCACAAGGCTCCAACTGAAAGCAATCTTGATTTGAGGCTGGAGAGAGGGCTCAGCATTTAAAAGCTCTTACAGAGAACCCCAGTTCAGGTCCCAGCCCCCAGGTCAGGTGACTTACAGCCACCTATGACTCCAGCTGCAGATGATGCAGCACCCTCTTCTGTTCTCTGCAGACAACATCAACCACACACACACACACACACACACACATACACACACAGTGTCTTAAAAATACTAATTTTGACTAGATTTACTATGAGAAACAGGAGTGTGCACAACCTGGCGTCATTAATTTTTCTAGATCTTTCTACATGTGTGATCATGGGGAATTATTTTGGGGTGGGGGCTGTCTAGAGTAATATAGAGTGATTTTACAATTATACCTTAGGCTCCCCATTGATTTCACTCGGAGATGGAATAATAATTGATTAAATCTGAATGGCATGACCTTTATTGATTTGTAATTCAACAACTTCAAAGACTCACAGAGAGGAAAGCACAGTTATTCTAGCAGGGGAAACAATGCAGTTAAAGGCCGCGAGATGAAATCCAATTGTCTTATAATGAGAAATTAGGGAATTCAATGCAGACATTAGCAGCGTAATTGCAGAAAGGGAAGGACTGTAGTTAGCGCGTATTGGAAATCTGGCCATGCCTCTTTCGGTTAGAATTTCAATTTACACATCAGATGGCGTTTCTTTCTGATTGCCATTAGACTATTCAATCGACGAAAAAGGCATCTGAAAACATTGTGGTGTTTTCAACATATTTGTGCTGGAGTTGGATAAACAACTGTTTCTAAGAGAAGTGCTAAGAAAAGACAAAGGGTTTTCTGGGCTGTCGAGGCAAGATTTACAGCTTGTTCTGGAGGATTCGCCTCCAAGTGTTCCTGGTGTTAGGGACCAGGGCCAGGGGTTGCCTCCTTAGTAAAGCAGCTAAGAGTAAAAAAATAAAAAAGAATGTGCCGTGAACTGTTTTCTTTCTCTTCTTCTCCACCTTAAGTCCTGAAATGTTTTGGTGACCCAGAATGCAGCTTATTATTTTTTTAATCATACTTCCATAAAATGTAACCCCTGGGACTTTGAAGAACGAGACCAGCCAAGGGTTAGCTTGAACCCTTTATCACTCCCAAGCACAGGGGCTTACGGTGTAAGTGACACGCCGCAGACAGATTTACCCTTGCCAGTTTAGATTTATGATGGCTGCAGTGAAAGGGAAGCGCGGGTAATAATCCCCCTTCCCGGCAAGAAGACACAAAATATCTAGTAATTAGATAGTAACAAAATCTGGCCGGGCTTATCTTTGCAAATCACCAGGTTTGTGGAAGAAAGGGAGTGGCCCCTGCAAGGCAGGGAAGGAGGCTACTGTGGGGGCAGACAGGAGAGAAAGATGTAGAAATAAATCTGCCAGCCCCAATCGCTTACCAGATGTGGAGGGCACCACGGGATATGTTTAAATGAGCTGGTATTTAATGGGAGTCGGTGTGGAGGTGTCAGCTGCTCAGTTCCCTCAATAAAGCTCTGTCTCAGCTGCCGTTTCCTGGGACGCCTTTGTTCTCGCTGGAACCACAGTGTAATTCCCGCTCACTTGGAGGTCCAAGTCCTAATTTCATCTTAAAGACGAATTTGGAAGGAAAGACCTTGGCCTCCTGACTGAGGTCCATTGTCCCATCTAGCAAGGCCTAGCTGACCGTGTGTGAAAGGCCTGCATCTGTGTGCCGACTGGCTCTTCCTGTCCACTTTCTTCTCAGTACCATTCTTACAAAATATTAATTCCTACGAGCGGGACTGTTTATTACTCTGGTGTTGCATTCCCGAGCTCCAGAGAGCAAGCCTGGGTGCCAGGCACACAGACAGTGCTGGCTCACTCCTGGAGGACCCAGAGCCCAAACCAAATTGTAAAATGCAAAGTGTTGATATCTAATTACCTCCATAAACCTTGGCGGAGTCTCTTCGTCGGAGTCAAGACCCCCTGTTAGGGGAAAAATAAAGTCTTATGTTTGCAGAAAATATTCTACTGGATGCCCTCGGGCGAATTATTTATTAACCACTCTCCATCTTCACTGTGTTTTACTTACTTAGCTGGAGTCTGAGCGAGTGAATTGAGTTTCTGCCTGTCTAAAATACATCATAATGAAATGGGCAGTTGGCTTCCTCACTGTGAAAATTTTTCAGATAACAATTAAAATAGAATGAAAAGAGCAGAGTGCTGGTCACACAGCTCTAAACAGCCTCAGCAGGAGGAAGTGACAGGCAGATAGGTACGATCAGGCATAGTCACACACACACATGTGGTCACACATACAATCCCACACAACCAGCTACCGAGGCCCACACTCAGTCACCCACCCCCACAATCTCACACGTGTGGAGTCTCATACACATATTCATACAAATACAGCCACACACAATCACACATAATCACGCATACAGTCATACCCCAACACAGTCTCACCTATGCAGACTCTCAGACACATAAAATTGTACACAACCAGAAAAAAAAACCCACATAAACCACAAAGTTATATAGCCAACCCGCACCCACAATCTCACTTAGTCTCATAACCACACAGTTTGATATCCACAATCACACATGTACGGTCACACACACAACCACAGGAAACTACACATAGTCACAGACAGACATCCCAGTCACATATAATCATACATAATCATAGATGAAATCACCCCATCACAAGTGTACAGGCACACACACATCTCATCACCAACACAACCACACACATACAGTTACACACACACACACACACAGATTTTCCCATGCAAGTTCATTTCTACTACTTGAACACACTAGATGTTGTCTATGCAAGTCCATTCTCATTATTTTATTTTTTTGTAATTAAGAATTGTTTCAGCACCTTTTTTTTGAGACAAGGTTTCTCTGTAGCTTTGGAGCCTGTCCTGGAACTCACTCTGTAGACCAGGCTGGCCTCGAACTCACAGAGTTCTGCCTAGCTCTGCCTACAAGTGCTGGGATTAAAGGCGTGTGCCACCACTCCCCGGCAAGAATTGTTTCAGCTTTAACAGAGACATGTGTAAAGAAATAGAAGCCAGGGACTCATAGGGACAGTCTGTCTGGAGAACAGATGTCAGTCAGCCTCTCTGAGGACAGGAGGGATACTGCTCAAACTTTGCTTGGCTTTGCCAGACTTTCAACTTGAAAACAGAGCAGGAAGCTTCAAAGAGTTGCCTCGCTGCCCCTTGAACAGCCAGACCAATGGGTCATGTTCCTGGATCCTTACTCACTTCTGTGTATGGACAAGAAGTGTGCCCACTCTTCCCACTTCTTACAAACTGAGGGCATAAACTAGTGAGACCTTTAGGAGTCTGGGGTCGACATGGCCTAGGGTTCCATCTCCATCACTAAATGAACAATAGATAATATAGATAAGTTTAATTTGACCAATGTTCTCAAGTCATGGAGTCAGGGGCCCATCCTAACACCAGGAGACACTACCTGCAATTGCGTAACCAAGACCTTTGAGAAGGTGATCTTCATGGTCAGAGTTACCTTTCAAGTGAGATTTGGAACCAGATTTTTTTTTCTGTAATAAGAACCTATAAGCCTTGAATTCTACCCTTATGCCTTGTCTTCAGTTGTCAACTCCTGGATTAGGTTTCCATTTTAATTCTAACACTGTGCTCATCAAGAATTCCGAGCCTAGCACTTGAACCAGGTAGACAAATGGCTGACAGTTGGTGTTAATGTCAGAGGGGTAGGAGACAGGTGAAACACAAAGATGGCATTGCTCACTCTGCTGTTGATCTTGGAGGGACGATGCTATCATCAAACACTGGGAGTGGTGTCATAGAGTTGGTCCTGCAGAGTGGATGCTAAGTTGCCGTGGAAACAGATATCTCAATCTCTTTGCATGACTTTTTCAGTCTATCTGTCTTACCACCAAGAAATCATTGTGGTATCAAGCTGGGAGAGCTTCCTGAAAGAAGTGTCCCTAGGCTGGGTTCATGTGAATGCTTTGGTTAGGGAGATTTTCTAGGAGCAAAAGGAGAAAAAAGTATTGAGGGAGCCAGCAAAGGGTGCCATATTTATTCCACACCTTTCAGATGTCTGTGCATGCTCGATACCCTTTCCTGCTCTCAGTAGCTCATGTCTCAGACCTCGGATCTCCGGTTTTGTCATTCAGTAGTCCCTTCTGTGACCACCCTTCTGTAACGCCTCATTGCTATATTGAAATCAAGTTGAAAAAATAATATGTTTTATTGCACTGACATATTTTTTAGTTCACTATGAGGACATAAGTCTACTGTAAAGAAAGCATAAACTGAAAGCCAAATAGCACATGTCCAACACTGGGCAGTAGTAGTCTGTGGGGAAGATATTGGGATATCTGTGTCCTGCATAAATCACCCTCACAGTGACTGTCAACAGGTAGACTCCATTGCACACTCCAGTGCCACCAATATTGAATCAAACCTCACACTCCTGAGCCCCAAGACATCCAAGAGCGCATTCATTCCTCATTCGCATAGTTGTTGCATGGGGTTGAGTGGTCCATGTTAAACTGTTAAAACTGTTCACATACATAAAACACTTGCTTGAGACTATGGAAATTCTCTCCAGCCTTCGTATCTGTCTAAGTGGGGCAGTCATCATGGAACATGATTCTTGTTCTCCTTGCAGGGCACCTGAATGCTCTTACCCCCACTGGTAGTCATTTCTTCTATCAGAACAAGGACCCTGAAATTGTCACATTTCTTGTTAAGTTCTTTGCTTTGGGCAATTAAGCTGCAAGTCTGGGGTCTTCCTGTGGCTTCAGAACATGGAAACAGGAAACCAAGAGTTAGCTGCAAGGTGTCCCGTCATTCCCTTGGTGACATTAGCTTTGCTGATTTCTGAGTTGTAGCATTCAGCATCTGAGTGAATGTCATGAGTCCTGGGAGAGGGGTATTTAATTTCTGTTAACATAACTGTCATCTTTTGTGGTGGTTTGCATGAGAAATATCCTCTATTGTCTTGGATATTTGAATACTTGGACCCCAGGTGGTGGCAGTGTAGGTATATTTATAAGTTGTGGCCTTGCTAGAGTAAGTGTGGCACTGGGAGTGAACTTTGAGAGTTTAAGAACAAGCACCATTTTGAGTTTGTTCTTTCAGCTTCATGCTTGAGGTTCAAGATGTGTGCCCATGGCTTCCTGCTCCGGCTGCCAGGCCTTCGCTACACCATCGTGGGCTCTAACTCTTTGGAACTTTAATTCCAGATAAACCCTTTCTTCTGTAAGTTGCCCTGGTCATGGTATTTATTACAGTAGCAAAAAGTGACTGACACACCTACCTTGTGACATTTTTCTTAGTTTTAACACATCCTCAACTATTTCTTCAAAGGAGCAAGGTTTGTTCTTGATGCTCCTTTGCCATTTGTACTGTGTTTTCCATAGTTGTTTTCTGCAACGTTCTTATCCTATTCCCTTACTATGTGTGCTGGCTAGTTTTATGTCAACTTGACACAAGCTTGAGTCATCAGAGGTTTCTATCCTACCCGGTCCTCTAGTCATTCAGTCCCAAAGAAACACACAGAGGCCTTTATTAATTATAAACTTGTTGGCCTATTAGCTCAGGCTTTCTTATTAACTAACTCTTACATCATACATTAACCCATTATTCTCCTCTGTGTTAGCCACTTGACTTGGTACCTTTTATCAGCAAGGCATTCTCATTTTGCTTCCTCCGTGTCTGGGTGAAGACTGCAGACTAAGCCTTTACTCTTCCCAGAATTCTCCTATTCTTGTTGCCCTGCCTATATTTCCTGCTTGGCTACTGGCCAATCAGCATTTTATTAAACTAATACAACTGACATATCTTTACAGGGTACAAGACCGTTGTCCCATAGCAGGCCTCAACCCAGAAAACACCTCCATGAGCTCAGGCTATAGGCAAGAAAGCCTGTAGGGCATTTTCTTAATTGGTAATTGATGTGGGAAGGCCTGGTCCATTGTGAGTGGGCCCACCCCTGGGCTAATAGTCCCAGGTTCTATAAGAAAGCAAGCTGAGCAAGCCATGTGGAGCAAGCCAGTAAGCAACTCTCCTCCATGGCCTCTGCATTAACTCCTACTTTCAAATTCCCACCCTGTTTGAGTTTCTGCCCTGGCTTCTTTTGATGATAAACAGTGATGTGGAGTATAGGCCAAATAAACCCTTTCCTTCCAGGTTCCTTTTGGTCATGGTGTTTCATCACAGTACTAATAACCCTAAGTAGAACACAAATTTGTATCAGAGATGGGGTATTTCTGTGACAGACCTGACCATGTTGTTTTGGGGAGGACTATAGAAGGACCTTGGAACTTTGGGCAAGAAAAGCCATTGATGTGTTCAAAGCTTGATAAGTTGTTCTGTGGGAGCTTGGAAGAAAAGAACGTTGAGAGAAATGCCGATGGTGGAGGCCTTGCTTGTGAAGTTTCAGAGAGAAGCTTGAGAGTTACTTAAAGACCATTGGGGTCATGGCATCTTTCATATTTTGAATTAAGATTCTGAGGTTCTGGTCAGCTGGAGCTGAAAAGTCAACTGTGATTAACAAGATACCAACAGCACTGAACTAAAACCTTTGCTTTACTGGGACAATTGATTCTGGTCAGCTGAAGCTGAGGAATGGATGCTGATTAAGAAATGACCAGCAACAACTGAGGTGAAATCTTCTGGGAAGTGTTTCTGCAGAGTCAGCACACAGAAGCTGTGTTCCAGATGTGGTCAAGGTTATACTTACTGCTGATAGCTGAACTTAGTAGTTTAAGGGTCACCCAGGTGGTACTGGTTTTGAAGGCATAGAGAGCAGCTGAGGTTTCACATTGTGAAAGGCCAGAAGAGGCCATTGTTGAAGGTCCAAGACTAAGGGGTCATTCACAGAGGTTGAGGTTTAACACCATGCAGAGAGCCCAGGAGGAGCTGTTGGTAAAAGTGCAGCCCAGTTGTGGCAGAGACCCCTGGATTTTGGAGATGCCAGTACCATGGGATGCCTACCAAGAACAGCATCCAGAGCCTAGAAGATAAACTGTGTGTGTTGCAGAGACCCCCTGGAGGAGCCAAGAAGAATGTGAGTGAATCCCAGATACTGGACATTGAGTTATTTACACTGTTGGAGCTTGGTTTTGCTTTGTTCCAATTGTGACTGTGCCCTGGTTCTTTCCTCTTGAAACAAGAAATTATTTAAGTTATTTTTGATGGTCCAGGAGCCTACAGTTGAAGGACTGAATTTTTAAAGAGACTTGGGGGTTTTAAAAGAGACTTTGAATTTTTGAAAAGACTGAATTTTGAAGTGTTTGAATTTGTAAAGACTGTGGGGCTTTTAAAGTTATTTATGATTTTTAATGTGAGATCTTAGGGATGAAAGAGAAAGGAAAGATTGTGGCTCAACCGTGATGTATTTGTGTGTCAGGTTGGCAAGGGGATAGTTTTATGTCAACTTGACACAAGCTAAAGTCATCTAATAAGAGAGAGAGAAAATACCGTAAGACCAGACTATAAACAAGACTGTAGGGCATTTTCTTAATTACTGATTGTTGTGGGAGGGCCCAGCCCACTGTGGGTGGAGCCATCCCTAGGCTGGTGGTCCTGGGTTCTATAAGAAAGCAGACTAAGCAAGCCATGAGGAGCAAGTCAATGAGCAGCAGCACTCCATATCCTCTGCATCAGCTCCAGATTCCCACCCTGTTTGAGTTTCTGTTCTGACTTTCTTTGGTAATGAAATGTGATGTGGAGGTGTAAGCCCATAAATCCTTTCCTCTCCAAGTTGTTTTTGGTCATGGTATTTCATCACAGCAGTAGTAACACTAACCAGGATACTCTACAATGCCCAAAGTTGACAAAATGAAGCCAAGTATAGAGAGTCCTTCAACAAATATGATACAATCTAGAACATTCTTTTAGGTTGTTTCTTATGATCCATTTTTTTTAATGCAAACGCTTTCGTTTTTGGCAAAGAGACAGGTATAAAGGAAGGAAACAGCTGGTGTTTAATGGCTCTGTCCGACTCTTATGAAGCATCAACTAGTTACTTTGATTTGTGTGTGCCCATGCTATGGGCATACTCAAAAACAGTAGACTCGGCCAGAACTCGTTCTTGGCTTTGTTTATTTATTTTTTTAAATGTAAAAGACTTTTGATGGCACTTCACCAAGGTTGCAACCCTTTTATGATCATTAATTTTTAATCTGGAAAAGAGTCTTGGAGGCACGACAGCTCATCGGTATTAACTTAGATGCACAAATGAAAATATACAGGGCTCATGCGTTTGGCTAAAATAATCTAGGGAAATCCTGCCAAAGGTTAGGAACGTGATACTGCTCTCCTAATCAGCTACCTTTTATCTAAGGCTTGTTTCCATTTAATTATCCTTGAACTTGTGGTTGAAGATCTTGAGGTACATGTGCATATACGAGTGTACACAGACACACACACACACTCACAGAGATAGTGCATATACGAGTGCACACAGACACACACACAGAGAGAGAGAGAGAGAGAGAGAGAGAGAGAATTTTCCTTTTGATTTTTGAGGTTGGGAACTCAGTCTAGTCTGGAACTCACTATAGCCTAGGCTAGCCCCAAGTTCAGAATGATTCTCCTGCCTGAACTTGCTGAGTATTGCCATTAAGGCTTGACTGAGGCCCAGGGGATGTTGTCTACTGCACTCCTAGGTGTAGGCTTAAGCTTCCTCTTCGGATCACATTATTTGGCAGCATGTTAAGTCTCCATCTTCTGTTTGTAAGGAACATGGTGTGAGGTATTCTAGATCAAATCTCCACAGTTCGTTCAGATTTTAAATCGAAATCTGAAGCCTTGTGAGAAGCTGCATCTTCCATATTCTATATCATGCTTTCTGTTTTTCAGATTTACAGATATTAACGATTCCTCAGGGAAACTCGACCTCAGCCGCCTGTCTCCATCACAGAGTGACTATTGGGCCATGCTGGCTTATAACAGATCGAAGCTCTGCAATCTCCTCTTCTCCAGTGAGCTGCACCGTCGCCTCTCCCCACGAGGGGTCACTTCAAATGCCGTGCACCCTGGAAACATGATGTTCTCATCCCTCCATCGCAACTCATGGGTGTACACGCTGCTGTTCACCTTGGCCAGGCCATTCACCAAGTCCATGGTAAGTGGATGGCTTCTGGTACCCCCAGATGCCTGCCTTCCTTAAGTGTCACAAAAGGGCCTGCAAACCCAGACCTGTGCGTCAACCTGTGGTCTCCTTGTCTGCCGTCATGGGGCTGGTATCGAGTATAACAGCATCATTGGCAAAGATTCTCCATCATGTCTGTATCATCTTTAGATTCAGTTTGTTGTTCTAACAGAGTCTTGGAGGTTTGGATAAGAGCTGTTGGTTTTCAGTGTTAGGTGGAGAACACCTAAAAATCTTGGAGGTTTTGGGTGAAGTGCGCAACAATCGTCTGTTTCCTCTCTGTGTGATTTCTGATTTGGTTGACAAGCTTCTAAAGTCTACTTTGTGGAAAATGGCACTTGATGTGTGTGCTTTGCGTTAGTGGAAAATGTGGATTAGGAAGCAATTAGGAGGTGCAGTTCCTCTGGGTTCAGTGAGACTTTGTATCGGATATTGTAGATGCTTCTTGTAATGGAGGTCTGGGGGTAGCTCTTTCCTGGGGAAGGCTTTGTGGCCAGAGTGTGGTCATCCTTCATATCCCTAAAGACAAATCTTTGGGTGAATTGTGGTGCTGTGGTTAGAAGTGAAATGTTCACAAAGCTGAATATGAAAATTTTACGTTTTTGTCAGTTGTTTAGCAATGGCATGTAAAGACCTCTTCCGTGAATTCATTAACCCAAAGTGACTCGAATGAAAAAGGTGTGTGTTCTGCAACATATTTGGTCAGTTGCTTTTCTAAGCCTCAGGCTTTGAAAAATGTGTTTCTTTTAGGGCCATGGAGATGACTTAGAGGGATAAGCATTTTCTGCATAAGTATTGAAAATTGGATTCAGATCCCCAGTGGGCAGGTGAAAGCTGGGAATGTTTTGATACATTTGTAACTCTGGTGCAGTGAGACAGCCTGTCTCTAAATAAAGAAATACATAAATAAATACATAAACAAAACAGTAGAGCGTGTCAAAGGGAGAACCCAACATCTACCTCTGACACACATGCACACATGGGTGTGTGCACCACATATGCATATTCCACACATATACACATGGGATAAATAATAAAAGTATTTCTTTTCAATTTATATATCCATGGTGCAGCTACAGATGCTGTTGTTAAGTGATAGAAATTGTTCTTCTCCCCCAACACGCACACGCTTGGGCCTTTGGATTCTACTAGCTATCTGGTGGTAGCAAGAGAGGTAAGTGGCCACCTAGCACAGTAGGCCAACTGATTCTCCTTAACACTCCTCCAGATCAAGCTCCAGTGTGTTCTCTGGGCATTAGGACAACTTATAGGAGTCACATCAAGCACCTGCCACCTACATCCCAAAGAGATGTCCTGAGGACTGACAAGAATGATCATTGTACTCAAACCATGGACCTAGGATTTGTCTGGTGGTCACCATATGTCCATTGGCCACTTGTAGCAATTGAGACCTTGACATGAATAGTACAACTGAGAAAATTCCAAATTCCATTTCATTTCAGTTTAAATATCCCCATGTGTCTCGTGTTGGCCATATTCTGTACAGCATACTGTGTACGGCAAACTGTTGCAGAATTCTTCTCTCCATGCCCTCAAGTTATTCTTGATTCTATGAGCATTATCTGTGTCTAGAAAGTTCTTCTCTGTACCTCAGTTGTGGACAGCACACATAACAAGGGTCATGGGACTACAAATGATAATAAATAAGATAATTCCATTTGCCGTGACCATAGTGATTTTAGCTGTGACAAATAGGGAGTTTGGTGGTGGTGGGGGGGTGACTCCGTCCCTCTCTCCAGCCGTCCAGGAGTGAGATTACTGGCAAGACAGAAAGATTGCATAGGAGGACATGGGGCGGTGGCCTCACATCTGCCGTTTTGGTCTCAAGGAAATCACAGTGGCTGGGACTTTCCATTTCATATCTCTAAGAGATTGGGAAACCATACCTTTGATAAGTGTTTTAACTGTTACTTTTGACTTCTCTTTGTGTGTATGTAGTCACTTTGAAACAGGATATCACTGTGTAGCCCTGGCTGCCTTGGTATGCATTATGTAGCCCAAACTGACCTCAAACTCCAGCTTTGAATCCTTCTCCCCCTTCCAAGTGCTATAATTTATACGCTTAAGTGTAGAGATTAACAAGATCATAGAACATGTAACCACATTTTGGTTTTCTGCGGTAATAGTAACCTGTCTAGATGGCTGATGGTACTTTGGCATTGATGGTACTCGGGGAAGAGAGAGGTGGGCAGAAGAAGCCCAGGAAGAGGGAGCTCAGGAGGAGGGAGGTTGGCAAGAGGGAGGAGGGGGCTCAGGAGGAGGGAGAATGGACACAGCGCTTGCTGGTCACACTCATCACTCTCTGCTCCACTGCAAGTATTCAGGACTCAGAAGCAGGAAAAGGAAGAAGCAGCAGGAGCGGGTAGAGCAGGGGTTGGTCTGTCCCCAGCAGGACACAAGGACCATTCTTCCCAGCCATCTTCTTCACCTTCCTCTTGTTGCTTCCATCGTGAAAGGCGTTGGTTTTGTGGACAACCGATGCACTTCTGCCATATTCAAGGAGCTGTATATTGAAACACAGACCATGTGTACCAGCATTTCCGTCTCATGTGCAGGGTGGATTTCTGAATGGCAGTCAAGCAGCCTAGCGCCCTGCAAAGAGACAGTGAGGGCTCCGTTTCTGCTTCAAAGTTTCTCCTCCATTTTGCCTAACCAAAAGCATTTCTCACTGAGACACGAGCATAGCTTGAGTATGCTCTCCCTTGTACAAGGCCCAGGGAAGAAGAAAAAAACACCACCCTGCCTGGCTTTCTGAAGCCCAGTCTCCCCTTCTCTGCTCCAGCCAGCTCCCGGAAGCATTAAACAGCAGTGTTTTAATATCAGCGTCCCTTCTTTATTTGCTGTGACTCGCTGTGACTATGGTGATTTTAGTTACCGTAATTAGGTCACCCTTCATGGAGTCAGGCTATTTTAAGTGGCTCTTTAAGGACTATTGTTGCAGATCAGTAATTTTACAATTGGATGCTCTTGTGCAACTTTATTAAATGTAATATGTCTTTTAAATGTTGCCCTTTTACAGTTATACGTTTCTAATTGTTGCTGTAAATGCATTATCACTTTGAAATTAATTAATTTTTGCATTTGGGCCTCCTGCAGTATAATAATCACTAATGAGAAACTCACAGGGACTAAGTCTCAGCACAGCGCCCCCTACTGGCAAGGCCACATCTCGGCTGCCCTCTTCTTGATGGCCACAGGACAGATGTCCTGGGGTTTATGGGAAAGAAGTGCTTATTCCTCCTTCAGTTTATGATAAAATGGAAAGAATGGGCAAAATGGACCTATGCTGTTTTAAATTTTGTTTAAGCGGAAACTTTTTCCGGTAGCAGTCCCTGGAATGTCTAAAGGAAACCAAAGTTTACAGAGAGTGTTTGCATGAGAAGGTCCCATCACATGGGCACTTCACGTTGACTTCCCTGTCTCCAAGTTGTGTCCTATGTGTGTGTGTGTTAGTGTGTACTATATGTTAGCATACCTGATATAGTTACGTGTGCATATTAATTCATGGCATCATAATTCACATAACCTGATCTGTGCTGTTATGTAATGGCATAAGAGGTCTCTAGGGTAATTTTGGCTTTTGATGTGTGCTACCTCGTCTGAGGCCTTTGCAATGCTCTCCCTCCTCCAGGTTAGTGGGATCCTTGGTGGCTCCCACCTGATGCCACAGTGTTGGCATCTGCATGTTCATTTTTCCCACACGACACGTCCGCAGGCTCAGAATGACCTCTGTCGCACCAGGACAAGCACAGAGAGCTTACCCAGCCTGTTCAAGAAAATGCAAGTCTAGCCCCAGAACCTTCGCCAACTCCTCCCTGCTCCACTTCCTTGGTCAAACACATCATAGTGCCTCTGCCACGTGTGTTTGATCGTGTCATTAGTTTCCTCTTTAAAACATTTGGCAGCACCTTCTTGACCCCCTTCCTTCTTTCTTTTCCACATAGGCTTTAAACTCTGGTAAACAACATTCTCGCCAGGGGTTCAGGGCCAAGCAGGTCCTCTGTGGCCCGGCATGTAAATTTCAAGTTGAGCGCAGTCACGTGCCTCTAAGGGTGTTTGGAGCAACCAAATATTTGTGTTGGCAGGTAACGGTAGGAAAGAATATCATGCGTTAGGGTAACAAGAGCTTAGCAGATGTTTTAGGGAACTGGGTTTTCCAAACGGTTCACATTTTCTAAAAAGAAAAAAAATGACTTGAGTTTGTAGATCTTCTGAAAGGATTGGGTTTCTCTTCTCGTGGCCATGAGAAGGCAGCCATTGTGGGAGCCTTAACAGATGTGCGGCTCTCCTGCTAATGGATGGGCCCGCAACCCTGGGTCCTGTTGCAGAGTTATAAATTAGAAGCCGAGAAAGCACAACATAGCAGTCTTCTAACCTTCCACAGAGCCAAGCGGGGCGACTCTGCCCTTGAATAACCCACAGCCCAGTGATTTATCGTTGTGAAACTTTAAAACATAATGAAGGGCATAATAAATGTTGATTTGTTCTTTAAATTAGTGTTTTGGCAAAAGACGTCTCTCCCTCTACCACCTTCAAAGACCCAGAGCCGGCTCCCCCGGAGGTGTGTTCAAGGACCCGCTTTGTGCTTGGATCTCTGTCGGTGTGTCGGCATGTCCCATAGAAGGAGGGAGAGCGCTACCAGAGCTTTTCCGTTTTCTTTTTCTTTTTTTTTCTGTTGAGAAAGGGAAATACATTCTGCAATGTAGAAATCTCAGCGTGTTCCTGACTAATCTCAATATTCCGAGCCTCTAAGCACAGGTGGAATTCTCTGATTTCTGTGCTCCCCAGGTCCTGGGATGGTAGGAAAGTGAGCTTTTAGGACCCCTGTGGCCAGGCCGCAGGTGTGCTTTCCTGCCTTGTCTCCCGTCTTCTCTACACACGCCATCTTTCTACAGCCTCAAACAGCCTTCTTCCCTTCTAGGAGATCATTGACTTAGGACTTATTAGTCAGCTCTCCACTCTGTCCAGAACTTTAAAGTTTATGGTATTTGCTTAGTCCTGAGGTCAGCACACATGGCAGATTCCAAAAGAACAAAGAATTTGGAATCTTTAGGCTTGTTTTAAAAACTTAGTTCCCCTCTTCCTCTTCGGTCATTTTGCAGTAATTCAACCTGCTTAGGTCAGTGTTCTGTATCAGTTCAGTGACTATGAGCTGGGAGCTCTAAATTCATACTGAAAGGTGGTTGGAAAAAGATCTGGGCGTTTTATTTAAATTTTTCATATGTTCTGAAACCCGGAGGTGGCCAGAGGTATGTTTGACTACAGAGTAGGGGAGAAACTGGTTGTCTTGGCTTTCATTTCATGATTCCCAGGTGGCTACAGTGGTGCCAATCGCTGCATCCTGCATCAGCTCTGAAGGCCAGGTGGAGGGAGTGGTGGCCCTGCTCGCTCGCTGCACTCTTCCCTTCCTCGTGAGAAGAGGGTGCTGACTCAGAACCAGGCTGCGAGCTCTCTCTCCCTGCTCCCACTGTCTGAAAAATAAGTTGATTTACCCTATTCCAGGTCGATAGAAGGCTGGCAAAGCATGGGGCTGACCAACTCTGTTGAGACTGAACAGTGGGAAATAAGCTTTGGTAACAGAGTAAAAGAATCAGTCATCCAGCTGCTTAGACCGTCTACTTACAGTGTGACCATGGGCGTGCATGCGAATTAAACAGCACCTGGGTTTTCTGTTCCACATGGCCGGCCCTAGTTCCAGTTGGGCCACATGGTCTTTCCTTCTTGGGAATTTTTTCAGTTTGGAATATACTACCCCCTCTACTCTGCTCACCTGCATCAGTCATACCCTAGAAGCATTTGGGGTCTGTCAGATTAGAATAAGGTTCCTGTCATGTGATGTCATTAAAAAAAAAGGGCAGTGAGTACTAGGAGTCCCTCAAAAGCACAGGCTAGGTGCTAAGTGAATAGTGAAGGTATCTCTCCTTCCCAACCTTCCCACAGCAGTAGCCTCAAAAGATAGTCCCTGTAAGAGGTGGTTTTGTCTTTGTATCATTGTATCTCTGGCCATAAAGTAAAGAATGTTGCCTGTTTCTAAATGGAGGTCAGGAAGGCATCCATTTGGGGTGGGGAAAGATTGCAGTTCAGCTTGTGTAAACAAAGAAATGGTGAGGCCAGGTCTCAGGGTATGGTCTAGGGCTGAGCTGGGGCCAGGGCCAAAGGCCTCTAGGCACCTGGCTACAAGCCCCAACAATGAATTGCCTCAGAGAAGTGTATTTGGAAGGAAGATATTTAAGTTGAGAGCTGGAGGGCTGTGGAACAGCTGTGTAACATTCTAGAGTCAGGCAGCTCTTCAGTCAAATACCAGCTCCCCTCCATCCTAACTCATGAGAGTGTTTCTTACCTTCATTAAGATTCCTGCGAAATGCCAGGTCATATGCCCACTTTATGGACTGTGTTGATAAACAATAGACAGCCTGCATATGCAGCATCTAGAACATACTAGTTATTTGATAAACATCACATGGTATTATTATTGCCTTATAGTGCGATTTGACATCATGAAGGTTTAATGTTAGCTGTATATAGATACTCACTGTACTGGCTATACTCCACATCACTATGAATAAATGCCTTGCCCTAGATGGAAGGATGTATATGGTTCATGGTTTGAAGGAACTCAGTCCATCATGGCATGGTGACAGGCTCTGTCCATGGCAGAGAGAGTTTGGGGCATCTGTTTGTTATATTGTGGCAACCAAGGAACAGAGTTTGAGCTGGAATGGGGATGGCCTGTAACCCCCAAGCCCGCCCCACAGTGACGCCTTCTCTGGCTGTTTTCCACTTTCCCAGGGTTTCAAAAGCTGCCAGAAAGTACTACTATCTAGGGACCAACTGCTCAGACATCTCAGAGCCAAACTACAATACTTGATGAGCAGATGCTATGACTTTCCTCCACATACCACAGCTTCAACTCTCTTTTATGGGCGTGTGATTGATAAATACAACCCCCCTCTCTTTACAGGATGTATTGATATATTTTTATATAAACACATACTGTGAAGTATTTGTCCCTGCAAAACTGCTGAGCATATTTGCTGCCTCCCTGGTTATTGTGCATTTTCATGTATGGATATGTATATGTGTGTGTGTGTGTTATGCATGTCTATATGTCTGTTTGGTGTGTATGTTTATCTGTGTAGTCTGCCTATATGAGTTTGTGTATGTATGTGTGTCTGTGTGCATGTCTCTGTGTATGTTTGTATGTGTATGTGTGTGCATGTTTGCCTATATATATTTGTGTATGTGTGTATGTATATATAAGTCTGTGTGTGCATTTTGTCTTTGCTTGTATGTGTGTGTACATGTGTATCTGTATGTACATGTATGTGTGTATATATGTGTGAGTATGTATGTGTATACATGTATGTTTGTATGTGCATGTTCACGTTAACTGATGAAATAGAAGGATGGATTGTTGAGTTTACTTTTGAACACCACTAGACTCAAATATTTTACATTGGTATTGGTTTTTGTATATTGATACAAATTTAAGATTATTTTTCTTATAACTATACTGTACTGTACTTAAATGTACTTGTTTAAGGTATTGTACCTATGCAGCTTATTTAACAGTGTAATGTGAATTTCTAGTCCTTGAAAATTGTTATTACAAATTATTTAGAATAATAAATAAATTCAGATTAGTAGTTAGTCACCTATAATAAACTTGTAGTCATGTTAGGTATGTTTTTAACGTTAAACAGAGATATATTTTCGATATATGGTTTTCAAACACTTCAAAGACCTACAGAATATGGCATCTAAAATGTTTTGTTAATATAGGGCTTTTCATGACAGCAAGACCCATCTGCTCCTAGCAGCACCAATTTACTTCAGGGAAGATGATGGTCATTGAGGAAAGTCCATATGAAGTATGCCTTCAGTGTGCCAAAACTAGCCATTTGGGTAAGAAACTGTGCTTTTTTTGACTGATGACAGTATGCTGTACAAACTGGACAAGCAGGACACAAAGGAAAAGACTGTTGAACTTTGCCAAGATAAGGTAGGATAGTCCTTCAGAATTCCTGCTTTATAGAAAAGTGTGCCAGACATTCTATAGGATATACAGGAAAGCAACTGATGAACTTTGCCAAGACTAGGTAAGACAATCCTTTAAAATTCCTGCTTCATAGAAGATTCTGCCAGATATTCTAGGCCTGTAGGCTGAAGATGGAATCCAACATTGCAAAGGAACCTTGGGTGACTATCTAGGCAGCCAGATGTCTGTCATTTCTAAAGGTTTGGAAGTGGCTTGCACTTCACTTCCTGTTTACTCAGGTAATATTATAGCCTCTGGGGTTTTTGATAGAGTTGAAGACTCGGCACTTATAGTTGTAGTTTTCCTTAGTTTTTTTAGAAGGTAAATTAAGTACAGAACTTCAGATTTGTCAAGATAGAATAAATAATGGAGTGTTTTCTCCAAATATGCCAAATACAAATGGACTTGACATTGTGAATGTAATTCTTACCTGATAATTGTTCTTATTGTATATAGTTTTACTGTGTTAGAGTTAAAATCTTTTCTTTTTATTTAAACAAAAAGGGGGAAATGTTGTGGAATAATCTTTTTGTTCACTGTGAATATGTGACACTCAAATGGGTTTAATAAAAGCTAAATGACCCCTGGATAGGCATAATTTTGGGGACAAAGAGGATGCTGGGAAGAAGAAGGAAGTCACCAGTCAGACATGGAGGAAGCAGGAAAGCAGTATGGGCAATAAAGAGTAAAGGTAATAAAGCCACGAAGCAGAAAGTAAATTAATAGAAATGGGTTATAAGAGCTAATTAGAAATAAACCTAAGCTATTGGTTGAGCTTTCATAATTAATAGGACGTCTCCATGTGGATATTTGTGAGCTGGCTTGCAAGACAGAATAATCCTCCTACAGTTTACAACTTAAGATATATTCTCACCCTTTTCCATGTATGGCATAGATGGACATGTTACTGGAATTTGGAGGTATTCCCTTCATGTTTACTAGGGGGAAGTTGGGGTCCCATCTTGTTTCTTAATTTTATTATAAAAGAATTTCAGAATAGGCTCAAATGAAAGTTTTAAGACAGTTTTATTGGAGTTTAAAAGAAAAATTCCCAGACCAAGGCATCTGTAAACCTAAGCTGCCCTGTAAGGAGAACGGAGAAGAGGAGAGGGCGGCGGTGATGGCTGAGTTAAACTGGTATGGAGGGTGGGCATGTGGCAGCAGGAAGCCACATGGTGGGGAAGGGGGTGCTTTAGAGAATGACAGAAGCCCAAAGTGTTAGGGAAAATGTGCTTGGAAGGAGACTAAAGAGAGAGGACCATGGAGAGCTGCACTTTGCTGAGTAATTCAGAAAAACACGCTGGCTCCCCACCAGCATGGCTGAGTGTGGCAATAGATTGGCCGGGGGTAGACACCCTGGCATAAACAGTATATTATCTCATTAAATGGCTAATTATTCCACCTGTCTCTTTTGTAAGTGTTAAGGTGAGCCCACCATCCTAGGGTACTTTCTTGGCCAGGTGATCGATGCCCACCTGGAATGTTATGCCTCCATGCAAGCCAAGGACTCCATTCTCCTGACCAGAAGTTTTCTGTTTGTGTGTCTTCACTGCTGTTGCAACGTTTAGTAACTCCTTCACCATGCTGTCCACTGTTTACACTAAATGCGAGCCTGGCCACTTTGGCTAGCATTTACCCCTCCACTCTCTGCTTCTCTGGGCTCCTTTCCCTTTCAGCTGCAGGCAGAAGTGAGGTCCTGTCGTGGTTGGGTCTTGACCAGGTGTTCCTGCACCTAGTGTGGACCCTGTGCCTGTCACAGGTGCCCTTTCCCCAGACCCTGAGCTGATGAACTTGTATACAAGTCTGGAAAACTAGACATCTGTCACCACAGCTGGAGGATAGGTAGGCATTTGTGTGTGTGTTATTTGTTTGTTTGAGACAGGATTTCATGCAGCCTAGGCTGGCCTTGAGCTTCTGATCCTCTTGCTTCAGCCTCCTGAGTACTGAGATTACAGGCAAACATCATCATGCCAGGTTTATGCAGTACTGAGGGTAGAACCCAGGACTTGAGGCATGCCAGGCGAGCACTCTGCCAACTGGGCTACACCGCATGTTCTATTTTGTGCATTTGATTGACCTCTTTCTTTTCTTTCTTTGTTCTCCTTCTAAAAAATTTGAATTTTTATATGTATGAAAAAAACCCACTGAAATTAACCAGATCCAGAGTTAAAGTAGGCACTCAGAATGGAATTGGATTTTAACCTTTTACTATCAAATATATTTTTATACACTTATCCTGCAGGATTTTTTTTTTAGTGTTTATTTATTTTGTTTTTCTGAGACAAAAGTCTCACTGTGTGGTCCTGACTGGCATGTGTTGGGGACTGTGGACCCCAAGACCCAAAATTTTCTGTTACCCCCTGCCTGCCGGAGTAAACAACTTGTTTTCCTATGCTTGCAGATGCTCTGAGCAAACAACTTGTTTTGCAGCTGCTCTGAGCACGAGACCCTCAGGAGTTCCTGATGGCAGGGGGAGTGGTTTCTGGTGGGCTTGCAGCTGAGAGTTAGGGCGTGGCCATTAGTTAAGAGACCCTATATAGGCTGCCCTGGAACACAATAAAGGGAGCATTCTTGGGGCATTGCTAGTGTTACCTCTCTCTCTCTCTCTCTCTCTCTCTCTCTCTCTCTCTCTCTCTCTCTCTCTCTCTCTCTCTCTGTGTGTGTGTGTGTGTTTCAATCTCCAGCTCCTTGACCTACTCGTGAACCATACTGTAGCCCGTGGTGTGTAGAGTAGGCATTGCGCTACAGGCATGGAGTTCCCTTTGTAGACCAGGCTGGCCTCAAACTTCCCAGAAATCTGCCTGCCTCTGACTCCCTAGTGGTGGAATTACAGTCGCGCACAGATGCACCCAGCATGTTTATTTTTTGAAATAAGGTCCCACGTAGCCCTGGCAGGCTTCAAGTGGCCTAAGTAGATAAGGGTGACCTTGCATTCCTGATCCTCCCACCTCCACCTCCAGCAACCTGGGGTTAAGAGTCTCAAGTCAATTTCAACGTTTTGGAGGCTACCAGCTTGGCCCCCACTGACAACACAGCTCAGCTTTGAGGAGAAATTGTTCCCTTTTGTTCAAAATGGAAATGAGTTTGCCAGGCTATCAGTGCTATAGGCTTTCTTTCTTTCTTCCTTCCCACTTTGCATTACAGCGTTTCAAGTCTCACTCAGCCTTTGTTCCTGAGTGGGCACCCGAGAGGAGAAAAGCAGCCATCTGCCCTTAATGTGTGTGACAAATTACTTAATGAACATTTAGCCAGGATTTGAAGCCACCAGCTTTATCTCACTCTTCCTTTCTCACGTGGGCCCACTGCCTCGTGCTGGCCCTCCCTCACTTCTCTATTCAAGCAAGGGCTGCCTTTGATCCTCCTCCTTCCAGTTCCCTTTTCTCCAATTTCATACTCCTTTCCAGTCATTTTTGGCCTCGGTGCAGTTTAGATGCTGGAGGCCAGCATGATTAAACACACGCCCAGAGTTTGTGTTGCCCCATGATTTTCCGGAACGTTCCTTCCATGGACACTGATTTCTGTATAACTTGCTGGACCCCTTGATTTTTAACCCCCTGTGATGTGATGTTTTCCTAATACAAATAAAGGAGACGCAAACCCAAGTCCCAATTTGTTTTTGAAATAACTCTGTCTGCCCCTTCTGCTGCAGTAAGAAAGGAATGTTTTATAAAAGCCAGCTAAGGGCTCACCACTTTACATCTGGCCTCATCTAATGGGAGTTTAGAGTTTTCTCTATATACGTAGTCTCCAACCTTGAAGTAAAGCTAAAAGTATCGCAGTGAACCGAGTAGTGAGTCTGGTACAGAATGCAGAACTATTTAGACAAACAGCAGCAGGAGGGGATAGAGAGTGGTAGAAAGTATGGGCACTACAAAAGAACCAGTGTCCTCCAGCAGGGCAGAACACAGCCCTCCACAAGCCAACCACAGTCCCACAGCCTACTCCATTTCTGAACTGTTTGTTAGAAGTGTGTTGCTGTGCCCAACCGTGGTGTAAGAGAGAGCATTTCACAGAGGCGTGAGTGCTGGAGTTGGGTGGTTATCTTGCAGCCGAGTGGTGTTGAGTGTGTTTTGTTTGTCCCGGTTACTGTGCTCCTGTGGCAGGGGCACTCACCGACCCTGACACAGAGCTCCTTGTCTGAAACATGGCACTTGTTGCTAGTGGCTCCATTTTGCCACTTCCTGGACAGTCAGAGGAGTCCTGTGTACCCAGTTCCTTCCTCTGTGTGTTTACACATTCTGCTTTGGGGTGGGAGATAAGATTTAGTCCTTTAGTAAGAAACCTTGTGAAGAAGATGGAAGGATGCGGGCATCATTTGAACCAAAGTCCATGTCTCACATTGCTTTAATAGAGAGGTTAATGGAAGGCCTGCTTTCTTTTTTAAAAACAAACAAACCAACAAAAAAAAACCATGTTGCTGACATTGGGATAGAAATTTCAAAAATTGGCCAGAAACTTAACTTCTTTTAGTAAAAGTAAGTCTTGTCAATCACTCCCAAGCCTATGAGAACTATCACTCTACTTCCTGAGGCTCTATGCCGTCTCTAGGACCAGTTGTTCCTGTTCTGGGCTACTGTGGTCCTTGAACAAAGGATGAAGGAAAGAGGAAGAACATTTTATCATCTTTACTTTTTTTCGGAAAAGACGGTGATTTTGAACGTTAAACTTTTCTTTCATTGCCTACACCTGCCCATTACCTTGCCTAATAAAATATCTTATTTAGTCATCTTCAGAACCCTCTAGAAATAGCAAGCGATTTCTCCCCAGCGGAGCCTTTCTGATCCTTTGTGCATCACTTCAGGGATGAATACCACTATCAACATTTGCTTCTTGAGTTTCCTGGGATGGCTCTCTTTAATCATTTACATTTCGAGAAAAAAATATGAGAGAGAGAGAGAGAGAAAGTGAAATATTCTTTAAGAAGTCCAAGTTATCCTCAAGAATATATGGTGTTTGTTCAGCTGGGGAATCTTATTTATTTGAAGAACAGAGAGAAACCTCCTCTGACTGATCAGAAAAAGAGAAGGATAAACAGTGTCCAAGTAACCTGAGCCACAAAGTTCCTTGTTTCAGAGAAAAGTTATAAAAAGTATATTTGCCAGATCCAAAAAAAATACCGTACATCAACTGCTGAGGCCTGCATAATGTTTTCTTAGTATTCTCAGTCTTTAAAAGGGGAAAAAAAGCCATAAAATCTGGGAACTCAAAAATTTTTTGATATTTTAATATTCTTAGGCAGGTGAACACAGAAAGTCTGTTTTTTCCTCTTTTGAGTTCAGCATCGCTGCCTGGCCTCTGTGTGGGTTATGTGTCACTGATCCCTCTGTGGGGGTCTCTACAGCCATAGAAGACTGACCTAATGAAGTCAGCATGGCTGAAATCTCAGCGTTAGCCCGAGCAGGTTTCCTATAAGGAAGGGTTTGAGAAGATGTTTAGAAGAAAATAACGACAGCAGCCTTCAGGGGGATCAAGTTCTCCAGCATACACCAGGGCGAACAGCAGTCTTCTTTCCGGGCTTCTGGTCCAAGTCTCAGGAAGAAGCTGGCCAGTTTCTGCTGTTTGAAAAGGATACAGCCTTCCTCCTGGGCACCCTGACTCCGAAACACTGGTGCATTTTGCCTGCGTGTGTCTCATCTTTCCTCCCATCGCCAGGGCTGGAAGAGGTTCCCTTGGGTTCATCTTTGGCCCCAGGGTGATGGTTGACCTTTTAGATCAGAAGCCAAAGCGAAAATCTTGGAAACTGAGCTCTTCTCTTCTACCTCCTCGTGGCCACTTCTGTTTTCTCATGTGTAGTTGCAATAGTAGAGGTTCCTCCCTCAGAATCCTGCCTGGCTAAGTAGTTCTGGAAGACAATGCAAACACCTTACATTTACTGGGACTGGCTTTGTGCTAAGCCTCTTTCGTGAATTGACCTATTTACTTCCCAACTCTAACGCAGATGGGAGTGGGTGGCACGTGCTTTCCTCAGTATGGTTGAAGTTGAGAGTCAGTGTGATGGCGCAGGAGGTTATGCATGGACCTTGAGCCTGAATGAATCCCAGCAGCCCCTTCCCAGGAGGTCTTCCTCTGTGCTAGGAAACAGAGAAGACAAACCAGCATATCTGGAGGTAAAGGCAAAGCTCAAACCTGTGGCACCTGATGCAACTTGGAGATTGTTCGTTTGCTTCAGAGAGCCTGCCAGCCACGGTGGCCTTTCCTGATTGTCAAGGTTACAGAGAACAGCTGTTGTCAAGTTTACTTCCTATTACCTGAGAGAGCAGAAGCCCTGCAGGCGCCAAGCACCCTTCAGTCCCTAATTGCAAGGAAACACTAGGAGGAATGGCCACAAGCCTTCCATTTGATAACGAAGTTTAGCAGGGTGCGCTTCAGGAGCTCTGCCCAGTTACTAGTCAGTTTCAGTGTATTAGCTTTGTAATTTTATATATAATATATATATATTAAACATATAATGTATAAAATCTGGAGCTTTGACACGGGGTCTTTCTGTTTATAGCCCTGGCTCTCCTAGGACTTGCTTTGTAAACCAGGATGGCCTTCAACTAACAGAGATGTACCTGCCTCTGCCTCCTGAGTGCTGGGTTCAAAGGCGTGCACCACCACGCCTGGCCTAGAATCTCCTAATGCGGATCAAAAGTCGCTTTATCCTGATGTGTTCTCTTGGACATTTGTCTGTATTAGCCTCGCTCAGCAAAAGAGATTATACAACACGGAGTATGCTAGAAAAACTAGATGCTAAGAGAATCGTCTCTGTCTTCAGAATTTTAGAAAGCTTTTTAAAACTATGTTTTATTAATGACTCACAATAGCAACATCTGATTGGCATTTGTTATTGGCTTGAGACAAGGGTCTCAAGGAAAGCCTGGACTGGCCTTCTTATCTAGCCCAAGCGGGCTTCAGCAAGCAGCTGATTCCTTTTCTTTAGTGTGTGTGTGCACACATATGTGTAGGTACAAGCACATGTGGTGTGCATGTGGAAGCCAGAGGCCAACCTCGAAGGTTATTCTCAGTAATGTTGTCAACCTTGGAGACAAGGTCTGTCATTGACCCGTGAGTCCCAGGCATCCTCCTGTCTCCACACCCTCAGTCCTGGGATGACAAGCAGGTGCCATCATGCCAAGCTTTCTAAATGGGAGTCTTCATACTTGTGTCACAAACGGTTTCACCAACCGAGCCATGCTTCCCCCTTCATGTCCCTTAGCAAGTATGCCAAAATATGCCAGTGGCTGGCTGGCCAGTAACCTCATATTATTTTTTAGTACCTATTATAATTTAGTCAGATCAATAAATAATTCTTTCTTTTCTTTCTTTCCTTCCTTTCTTCCTTCTTTCTTTGCATCCTGTTTTTCTATCATTTCTTTTCCTTTGTGTTCCCTAACATCTTTCTCACTGAGCTATTTTCTGCCTTAAACATATCTTGGGGAGAAATCGATTTCTTATTTAGCTCATTTATTAAGATGGTTTGTGAAGGCGGCAAATACTGTCAATGGCCATGCTATGGGTGCATATGGACAGGCAGTACTAGATGAGTATATTGGCTTATTTAACTTATACTCCACTGCTTAGCATGTGGGCTGGCCATCTGTTTTGGGTAAAGAAGCTGAAGCCAGCCAATTCAGCACTGCCATTAAAAAAAAATCCTGTGTGTGTATATGTGGGACTTCAGTGTGGGGGTGCGTGTGTCACAGCAGGTGTGTGGAGGTCAGACAGCAGTCCTCCCTTTCCACCTGGTCTCTTGTTTATGCTTGCTTATGTCAGACTAGCTGGACCACGCACTTGCAAGGCATCTCCTGTTCCTGCCTCTCTTCTTGCAGCAGGAGCACTGGGGATACTGGCATGTGTTACCGTGTCCAGCTTCCCATGACATCCACACTCAGGCCCTCGTGTTTGCAGGTCAAACCCTTTAAAACTCACTGAGCCATCTCCCTAGTCCAGCCCTGCCACTTTGATCCTGCAGAATTGTGGGTTTTTAATCTGTATATTTAATGAATAAAATCTCTCATCAGCACTGAATCCATACCAGTCAACTCTTCGGTCTTTCTTGATTCCGGGTAGGTTTCATTAGGTTAATTAAATACTTTAATCTGGTTTTTTGAGCAACACATAGAGTTAAGCTCTTTTTAATTCAAACCCTCTTAGCACCCAAACTGACTTTTCATAACTTTTTCCATGGAGAGTTCTCCTTCGTGTCCAAATAGTTTTCAGGAGTGCCCATCTGCATTTCCCCACGTGGATTTGCTACCAGCAAACTTTTATGATGGGTCTTTTAACTTGGAACATGTATTGCAAATTTGACAAAGGACCCCTGCTGGCTTCTTAGCTGATAGCCAAGAAATAGCCAGCGAGTCCATTGCTCTGTTTCGCACCTGTCCAGGCTTGGTCTCTGGGTGCATTGCTGAAGGAACTCTCTCCCAGGCTTCCAACACCCTGGGTGACGCTGCTTAGCAACTGCTGATCAGGTGCCCTGTGTTCCTCAGAGAAGGGTATTTTTAAACTTTTTATTTTCTGTGACGGGAGCATGGCAGCAGGAGCACGAGGCAGCTGGTCACGTTGCTTCTTCAGTCAAAAACCGGAAAGGAATGCTGGCTCTCAGCTCGCCGTCTCCTTCTTATGAAACGCCAGACCCCAGCCCATGGAATGGTGCCACCACACTTCAGGTTGAGACTTCCCAAATTAGTTAACCTCAACCTAAAAAAATAATCTCCTCACAGATATGCCCAGAGGTTGGTCTTCTGGTGATTCTAAATTGAGAGCACCAACCATCACAGGTGTAGGTAACAGATACCAACAAGGATTTTGTGAAGGATTGAGAACAGTGGGGATGATGGCAGTGAGGAC